>JAQFZL010000067.1:0-26285 GCA_034695685.1 Galumna lanceata
CCAATTTCTAAATTTTGTTGGATTTAGAAAATATTTGTCAAAATTGCGATTAAGTAGTGATTAGTTGCTATCAATTGATTAGATTTTCTAATTTTCGCTCAAAAATGTTATGAATTGCAATAAAGATTTGGCGAACATTTCAGGATTAATGAGTTATTTGCGTCAAACCTAAGGTTTAAAATATAAACTTTAATGGTTTTATACATTAGTCGGAGGAATGTTAGCGAAGATTCAAATATTGGAACTAAAGCTAGTATTGTCTGAGAAATTATTTCCATCGCTCTCTCTGTCCATTCGTTCCATTAGTTCGGGAAGGAGTGAAACTTAGTTTTGAACGCGTAGTTGTAGTGGTCGTTCTTCGTTGTTGATAGCCTTCCAAGGATTCTACAGACATGTCACTGGAGGCTCTGCTCGCGGGACGACTCGATGCACGACTTCCAGGGGTAGAATTCGGTTTACTGCCAGCTATTCATTTGTTAAAAGCAATCAATAAAACAATTTTAAAAATCTTAGAAAAACAAAGCTTACATCCAATGGTTAAACGGCTTCGCGGCCGACCTTTTGAAGCCCCGCTGCTGTCGTGTTGGTCACTGAAACTATAATCGCTCGTAGAATTTCCATAACGAAAGTGTTGCTGATGTCCCATAGGAACAGAACGTTCGCTCTTTTCTCGGATCTGAAGTTCAAAGATTGTCATTAGTTTAGAATCAAAATCATTCAAATATAGAATAAAAATTAGAATAAAAGAAAAGACGGGAAACCAAACTATAGATTAGGATAACATTTACCCAAAGATGTAGAGGAATAGGTATACGCGATGAGAAATCACAGGGCAGAGGTCGGTATGACGTACCCGTTTCAGGACATGCCTGAACGGGAAGACATCGACAAATACCCATTCGAATCAAACAGTCTTTAATGTAAAGTTTGTTAAGAGTTAGTTATTTTCTAAAATAACTCAAACTATAAGTTATTGTATTATCACTTCTACAGACAATTTTACATTCAATATATATTCTTAAGGAATGCAAAGCAAAGCCACGAAAATAAAGAACGGAAATAATTAAGAAACAGAAATATAATAAACGCGAGCGCACTCTATATACAAACCTTTGTGATCGGACCCGTTGTTGGAATCGTTCCGTCGGACTTAATCGGAGATTTAGACTTGAAAGGAGTCATCGACTGACTGACCCCATCGGCCAAAATAAACTGTTCGCGGAGTTCGACATTTGTGCGTCCCTTTGCTAAGCGAGCGGTAAATAAAACAAAACATGCGTTCAATTCATGCAAATAAAACAAAATGCAAATCACTTTACAAATGATGGAAACAATTGTTAACTGAATAACAAATGCCAACAATTGCTCTAAAAATGGAATCAATAAATATATAAGAAGGTCTCACCTCTGCACGGGTCGTTTTTGACAAGGAACTCATCCAATGAAACCCAACCACCGCCTACTCTTACCATTACTGTACTGCGAAGAATACGAACCAAACGGAGTTTTTGTGATTCTCCGAACTATTGATTCAAATATTTTTATATTAAATTTCAAATAACAAATCAAAACAGTTAGACATTAACTGACCCGATATCTGCCTTCGCCCACTTGAAACACTTTATATCGTACTAAGCAAGAACATTTAGAGACGAGGCGCTGAACTTCATCTTGAATAATTTCGGCCTCTGTTTTTGGTTGATCCCTATCAGGTCTCAAAGTATCCAAATATTCTTTTTGGTCAATATATCCGTCACCGTTTCGATCGAAAATGTCGGCCACTCTATTCATTTCTAGACGACTCGTTGGGAATTTCGATGCGAGGAATCCTTCGATAAACTCTGATTTTGTGACTTTTCCGTCGTTGTCGGTATCGATTTTCCTGAAGAAGTCCATAATTCGGGCCTTTTTGTTGTTCATCCATCCGAGGAATCGTCGACGCCATTCATCGAAATCAAAGTTCTTCATACGATCTAATTCTCTGTTGAAATTCAATTTGTCCTGAAGTCGTTTCATGCGATCCATCGCCAGTTTCCAAACGACTCTCCATTTGTCGAGTAGTTCGCGAGCGCGCGGGTGTTTTATCTCAGGCTCTGAGTGACCTCGAGTTGGAGTTGAAGTTCGAGGGGGAAGACCTCGTGTACGACCCTTTTCAACAGTTCTGGTCATTTGTTCTCTCGTCGTTCTCTTTGTTGAGAAGGCTTTGGCTACTTTCTCGACGTCGGGCTCTCTTCTAATCATATCATCGATAAATCTCTGGTGTTCTTCAATTAGACGCTCGAGAGAGAGAACATCATCCGGAAGTGGTTGCGCTTCAGCCGCAAGTAGTGAGGCTTCAGCACCGATGAGCCACGCGAGCAGCTCTTCCAAAAGTTCCATTATATTTCTGAGAGACCTTAAGTGGTCCTGAAGTCTTTGTTCTCTTTGTTGAGCCCATGCGGAGACTTCTTCCCATCGCGACTGAATTATAGTAATCCAATGGCGAATGACAGGAGTGGCGTCCGGATGACACTTCTGTAGTATTTCCTGAGCCAAAGAGATTGTCGAGTCCTTGTTTTTCTCTTGAGCCGACATTTCACGCATAAACCTTTCGTGTTCTGCTATTTGTTGTCGCGTAGTGGCCTCGTCTTCGGGGAGCGGACCCGCGAATCTTAATTTCATTTCTGCGTCTGAGAGCCATTCAAGAAGCATATGAACAGATTTGTGGAGTTGTTCTGCGGCTTTCAGCGCGTCCTCCAGTTTTTTCTGTTTCTGTTCGCTAAGTCGCGACACTTCATCCCATTTACTGTCCAAAAGATTAATCTGTTCTTTAATATGTCGCGCATCCTCTATAGTCGCCGATTGCAACAAATCGCTGGCAGTTTTGCGAACTGATTGTAGATTTTTGGCTCTACTTTTGAAGTCTTCCTGAAAAGCTTTGTGCTGATCGACTAAAGCAGTGACAGTGTCGAGGTCACCATAAACTGGCTGATCGATAGCCAATTCTCTCTTAGCCTTATCCAACCAATCGATGAGTGCTTGAATAGCATCTTTGAATTGACCCGAATAGAGGAGTGCCTCTTCAAGTTTGCGTTGTCTGTCCACTGATTTATTACAAACAGAATTCCATTTGTTTTTAAGTTCGTCTAACATTTCTTGAAGAATAGAAATGTCAGTCTTTGGAGCTTTTTCTTTGAGATTTCGGCCCATTTTGATAGTCGAGTCATATAAAGATTGTTTGGCGCCGAGTGATCGCTGAAACTCTTTGTGTCGCGAAAGCATTTGTTTAATGAATTCGGGATTATTTCCCATTTGTTGGATTGAGTCCAGAGTTTTCTCTGCGTCGTCCAACCATGAGATGAGATCAGTCCAGGCCTCGTGAAAATCTCGCGCTTCTTTCAATCCGTGTTCCAGAGCTCGTGTCCTTTCGGCTGCTTTAGACACAACTCTTTCCCATCTGTGCTGAACACTAACCAAAAGATTTTTAATTAAAATGACGTCTTGTTTTTGGCTAAAATATTTGAGATGAGTTCCTTTCTTGTCAAGATTGAGCATGGTCTCTCTGTGAGCGCTGATGTCTTTCTGGAAGTGTTTATGTTCTTCTATTTGCTGTAAGACATTTTCAACAATACGACTGACGGGCTGTAAGTTTGATAAATATTTTTCAGAAGATGTCAACCAATCGACAAATTCCTGAAGCGCTTCGTGGAATTCTGTGGCCTCTTTCAGAGCGATTTCAAGTTTAATCTTTCTGTCATTGGCTCGACTCAAGACATTCTCCCATCGCTGTCGCAGAGTTTTGAGGTTATGCTGAAGGTTTGTAGCGGCGCCTTCTGTTGAACGTCTCAAATAGTCCTCTCCCTGTTTGAGAACTGATTCGATTTTAGGTCGGGCAGACTCTAACTCAGAGTATAATTCCATAAATCTATTGAGTTGTTCTCTGGCAGTCTCTGGAAGACCCCCGACTGGTTTCGATGAGGACAGCTGTTGGTCGACATCATTCAACCAAATCAAAAGATCTTGAATTTCCTGATTGAAAGACTGCGCCTCACGAAGAGCTTCTTCTAATTCTCGTTGTCTTTGATTAGCTTTATCTAAAAGTTGTTCCCATCTGGAGTTCAGATCATTGAGTTTGGACTGAGTGGCTCTCGCGCTTTCCGTTCCCCTCTCGGAAGCCATCATTTGTTTGCCAGCGATGTTAAGAGTATCGAGACTTGTCTGATGGGCCTGAATGTCATTCATAAGTACCTTATGTTTAGCCAATTCAACTTCAATGACTGGCGGATCGCCAAATACTGGTCTCATCTCATCGAGGGTTCGTTCAGTTTTAGTAATCCAGGAAAGGAATTCGTTGAGCGCGTGTTGGAACTGACCCAAACGCAAAAGAGCGTTATCCAGATCTGATTGCCTGTCGACAATGTTTTTGAGCAGTTCATCCCATCGACGGTTGATTTCTTCGACGTTACCTCTGATAGAACGCGCCTGATTTGGTGACACGTCTTCGAGTAGTTCGTGTGCCTGACGGTTAAGTGCTTCCACTTCAACCATATGCGGGTTAACCTCATTCTGAAAATCTTTGAGTTCTCGAATTTGTTTTTTAACGGCATCGATGTCTGCGGCAATGGGTCCCAAACCATCAAATTTACGCTGAGCTCTCTCCAAGAATTCCAAAAGATTTTTCATCATTTCGTGGAAATTCATAGCCTTTTCCATGGCTTCTATCAAATTCTGTTCACGTTTTGCATAGAGAGAGGTTACGTTATCCCACGCATTGTCTAAATCTTCGATGTGTTTCTTGACTTCAGGTTTGTCGGGTTCTCCGCACAACTGCATTAAGTTACGACCGGTCTGTTTGGTTCGCTCGACTTCAGGTTTGGTCTGATCCAAATCGTGTTTAATTTCTTTCAATTGGTTTTGTTGTTGTTTTATTTCATTGGGTTCTGCGGCCGGTGGTTCCTGATTGTTAAGTGTGTCCTGAAGATCACGAATAGCTTTCATAACATTATTCAATTCATTCCAGAACTTCTCCGCGACTTTGAGAGCATCATCCAGAGAACGGCCTCTACTTTTTGATCCCTTCTGGACTTCATCCCATAAGTCATTTAATTTATTCAATTTATTCTTAATGTCTCTGATAGCGGGTTCGTCACTCTTTCCAGCCTTACTGATAACATCTCTGGCGGCAGCTTTGATGGCATCGACAGCACTGGCTCTCTTCTCCAAATCACTGATAATAGCGTTATTGTCAATGATTTGTTCTTGAATTCTGTCGGGATGTGCAGCAATTGGTTCAGCATTTCTCAGTTGGTCTGCGGTGTTATTTAAAGCATTTAACATTCCGTCTAATTTGTCCGCAAATTGTGAAGTAGCCTGAAGTGCGGCCTCCAAAGCGTTCTGTTGATCTCTCAAAAAGTTTCTCAATCGATTGTAGCGGTCGTTATCGCTATCCATAAGTTTCTGGACCTGACGGGCGTCCTCTTCGAAAATTAAGCGCATTAAAGCGGCACCGGTTTTGTTTAATTTGTCGATTAATGGTTTGTGTTCGGCTACTGATTGGAGCAAAGTTTTGGTGGCCTCCTGTTGTCGTCTGATTTGTGACGCGTGAACTGCAGGTTTGCCCAACATCTGAGCCTCAGACTCTGCCTCATCAAACCACTGACTCAGCTCGGAATGGGCTTCGAAAAAGTGTTCGGCTAATGGCAGAGCCTGTTCTAAAGCATTGAGTCTGTCCTGACATAACTGTGAGACGTGATTCGCCAGTTCTTTGAGATCTTCTGTTTTATCGCGAATGTGTGCCAAATCTTCTTCACTCGATTCACGCATCAGTTTCTTTGCATTTGTGATGACATCTCTAACTCTTCCCTTTTGACTATTTATGTCATTATAAAGAGCTTTTGTTTCTTTCAAAAGTATGGCTAAGGCCTCGGGATTTGGTGTAATCGGTTCGGCCTCTAATAGTTGTCGCTCAGCATCTCTAAACCAATCGAGAAGTTCGTCGATATCAGTGATCACTTCATTATTTCGTTGTTTTGAGAGTTCAATTCGTTCGGCTTTTCGTTGAATTTGTTCACAAATAGCATCAAATCTTCGCGAGGCTCGCGTCACATATCCCTCAATAGTGGCAGAGCCCTGTCCTGGAGATATCTGACCCAATTGTGGTCCCAAATGATTGATTGTCTCCAAAAGAGTTCTGTTCTCAGGAATTTGTTTTTCTAAAATCTTAATAATCTTTTCCTGAGCGCTCAGATTCAATGAATTCAAAGTTTTGAGTTCTCTTTCCGCGTCGTCCATCCATGAGTTTAGCTTATTGTGAGCCAAATGGAAGTTTTGACAGATAGGAAGTGCTTCTTTGGCCTGCATTAATTTGTCTGATGTTCTGTGAGTCAGTTCACTGAAACGGGACTGAAGTGCATCCAATTTATCTTTAATGAAAATGGAGTCACCGCCCGATGAGTGTTTCATAATCTCTTGACCGGAGCGCACGATATCTGAAACTTTGTTTTCATGGCTTTGGATTTCTTCAGACATTTCAATGAGTTCGTCGACTTGTTCTTTAAGTTTGTCAACAAAAACACTTAGAACTCGATAACGATTGAGTCGGGATTCCATTTCTTGAATCCACGCGAGAATGTCCTCAAAGCTGAGAACAAAACTTCCTAATTCTTCATGAGATTCATTGAGAAGTTGTCCCAAAGCAATGCTGTCTTCAACTAATTTTGCATATCTGTCAGTGACTTCTTGTAGTCTTTCTACGACGACCTGCGC
Organism: Galumna lanceata; assembly: GCA_034695685.1. Classification (NCBI taxonomy): domain Eukaryota; kingdom Metazoa; phylum Arthropoda; class Arachnida; order Sarcoptiformes; family Galumnidae; genus Galumna; species Galumna lanceata. Next base: position 6,745 of record JAQFZL010000067.1, read on the forward strand.
CTCATCGTCTCCGATGAGACTCATTAGATTTTGAGCGATTTCTGTTAATTCTTCAAAGTCTCGTTTGTGACTAATAATGTCCTGATGGAGAGACCTGTGCTCTGCAATACGTTTACGAATGCGGTCCTGATCTGTAGGAATTTGGGAGGAAAGAGATGATAGTTTTCTTTCAGATGATTCCAACCAGTCTTGAATTGGAATTAATTTATCAGCGAAGGCCCGAGCGATCGGAAGTGTTTGTTCGAGTGCTTCCATTCTTAAGTTACAATCACTTAGAAGTTTATCAAATCGTCGGGAAATATCATTAACTTGTCTTTCAATGGGAACCCTCTCTCCTGCGTCCAAATTTTTAATGAGATCTCTTCCCATAGAAACAAGAGATTGAATACTGTGCTCTCTATCGAGAATCAATTTCTTCAGAAGTTTCTGTTCCTGAAGTTGAGCCTTAACTACCTTATAGTCGGCAGAAATAGGCTTTTGATTTGCGACTTCTTCTTCTGTATCGGACAGCCATTTAAGAGCTGCTGCCAACGCGTCTTGGAATTTGCCGGCCTGTAGTAGAGCCACATCCAGTTTGCGCTCTCTATCACTCAAACTCTTAACGATGTCTTTATAATCGTTTTCTAATTGTCGGATATTATCTTCAATACCACGTCTTTCAGCCGATGAGACTCCAATTTGTTCCAAATTTTCGAGAAGAGACCTTCCAGTGTGTCGAACGTTATCAATAAGTCGTCCATTACTGTGGACTTCATTACTGAGGGCACGAACTCTATCCAATTGATCGCCAATAGCTCGCGGTTCAGCGGCCACGGGTTCGTCCAAAAGTCTTTTGGCACTTCTTTTGGCTTCATTGAGCCAACGACTGGCCTTATCGAAAGCGTCGGCAAAATTACGCTGTTTATCACTCAAACCACTCAATCTATCGCTCAAAGCGTTAACTCTTTCTAATAAATCGTTATAATCTTTGGTCAACTCATTGACTTCCGATCGGACCAAATATTCTGACTCTTCCATTGGCCGTAAACGTTGCGGAAGTGTTAAACGATATTCATTGAGTGAACCCAAAAAGTCTTTCGCTTCGTCTATAAATCTTTGGGCACCCATTGAAATGAATCTTAGGTCTGCCTGATGTGCGATCACATCATTGCTCAGTTCGCGGAAAGATTCGCTGACATCTCTTCCACTCTTAATAGCTTTTTCTTTATCTGCAAGAGATCTCTGTGCGCTTTCCAACCACTTCTTGAAAGATGAATACTCTGTTCTAAACTTTGATAATTCTTCGAGAGTTGAAGTCAATCGTCTCAAAAGTCTATCCGAATGATCACAGGCCGAGTCATATCTCTTTTTGAGAGCATCAGTACTTTTCTGGATTCGATTGATGTCTTCTTTGTTCATGAATTCTGCCCCCTGTTGTGCGATCACGTGGGCGTAATCTAAAGTTGTGGCCACTTGTCGTTGGTGTGACTCTAAATCTCTATTAATAGACTGAAAGGGGAAAAATTAGCGGACAGGAAATACATAAGAATACATACTTCGCAAATAGAGATTTGTTTTTTTAGGTCCTCCACTTGTTCTCTAACTGTTCCCAAATTAGCTAAATTCTGTTCGACATCAGTGAGCCATTGGTTTAACTGACGAATACCGTCTTCGCAAAGATTAAATTTCTCCATAATTGCGGCCTAAAGTAAAGACATATTAGAGAAGGGGAAAAGTGGCGAAGAATAAAAGCGCATTGCATTGCAAGCATTGCTTATATACTGAATACATTGCAAAAGCGAATTCAATTTCTTTTCGCTAAGCGTTCAAATAATACAAAATTGCAAATAAACACAAACTTTTTTAAAAGTTAGGCTCAAAAGTTATGCGTTAGTGATGTCAATCCGCCCAAACACCGAGATTTGGATTAATTGATTAATTTTGTGCCAAACAAACATACAAACAATTTGTCAGAAAACAAATCGATAGCTTTTTTGAATTTGAAAACATTTGAACCGATCCTCACCTCTGTATATGTTCTTAAGTCAGTAGTGGTTACTGTAGTCGAAGTACTTATTTCCTGTTTATTAACCTCTGTTTGCGATTTAATAGAAGCGGTTCGCTTCTGAGGCATAAGAGGTGAACCCTCTGTTTGACTGGTCTTACTTTCACTAGTTTTCTGTTTGACTGCGCCTTTTATTGACTCAGCAGTCATTATATGAGGTCCGATGACAGCCATTAAACCCATATGAGAGGCTTCGCTTACGGACAAACTCTTTTTGGTAGTTTTGTCGATAAAATCTCCTGTTTTGGAGTCAATTACTCCCTCTCTTATAGCATCTCTGGTGGTTTTAGTGGTGCCGTCAGTGGCGTCATAAATGACAGCATTTAAATCAATGAATCCTTTATCAACTAATTTTTCAAAAGAGATGAGTTCTCCTGTTTGTGGTTCCTTAAATTGACCGCTTTTTTCATCATAAAGAGTAGCGAATGCGCCCGAAATCGTATACTTATTAGAATCTATTTTTGTTTGCGTTGATATTTCCTGTGACTGCAAAAGTTTTTTGCGAAGCTCTTCAGAAATAGAAATGGTTTCTCCGGTAGAGGGGGAGGTAAAAGTACCCGTCGTTAAATTCAATTCTCCTGCTTTCATAGGATCAGCCATTGGATGTACAGCACTCGAAGTTCTCATAGTCACCTCTCCCGTTGATGTAATCAATGTTTCGACTGTTGTTCTGATAACAGAAGCCGAAACTTGAGAACGAGTTTTAGAATCAATTTCGAAGACATTTTCATCACTTCCTTTAGTTGTTGCGCCCCTTTCTTGTGGTAAATGTTTTTCAAATTTTTCAGAGATAACTTTTTCTTCAGTTAAAGATTCTTTTAGAGGAATCTCTGATGGCAAAGAAGGTTGAGTTAATTGAGATGAACCCTTGATTGGAACCTCGACTAAATTAGAAGCAATTGTTTCGACTGTTGTTCTGACAACAGAAGCCGAAACTTGAGAACGAGTTTTAGAATCAATTTCAAAGACATTTCCATCACTTCCTTCAGTTGTTGCGCCCCTTCCTTGTGGTAAATGTTTTTCAATTTTTTCAGAGATAACTTTTTCTTCAATTAAAGATTCCTTTAGAGGAATCTCTGATGGCAAAGAAGGTTGAGTTAATTGAGATGTACCCCTGATTGGAATCTCGACTAAATTAGAAGCAATTGTTTTATTGTCTTCACTCGTTTCACAAATTGCTGTAACGTTTGATTCGTCAATTAAGTCTTCTCTATATTTAGTCATATCTGCAATCAGTCCTTTTTCTATGGCAGCACTCAATGGCATCACTTCTCTAGTGATGGGATGAGTAAATTCTAAAGAATCCAAATTAATTGAACCACTTTCGAGGGCTGCCCGATATGTGAGGGATAGTTCCGGAATTTGAGTCGGTTTTTGAGATATCGACTCTCTTTGAGCCAAAGATAAAGGGAGACGAATGTAATTTGTTTTGACCGCTTCTATTAAAGGCATTTTACGTTCACTGGCAGTCGTTATATCACAAGTGACTGAATCAACCACTCCTTTATTGATAGCTTCCTCTAAAGTTATGGGTTTCTTGGTTTTGGGTTCGGTTAATTTGGAATGTCTGTCGACTATATCACAGGCAATGGCCTGACCTAATGTCAGTAATTGTCCCGACTCAGGATGAACTATACGTTTTAGTTTTGGATTATACAGACCCTTCTCTATGAGTGACGGCAGAGATAAACTGCGACCGATTGGATAAACAAATGACTTTTTGTCTCCATCGAGAAGACCCATATCAAGAGCTTTACTAATTGAAACTTTTCCGCCCGTCTGTGGCTCTAAAATGGATCCTTTTTCGCCATCGATTATATTTTGAAGCACAGCTTCTTCTAAAGGCAATGATTTGGGCACTGATTCTATTAATTGTGCGGTTTCGCTATCGATTAGATTTTCTTCGACCGCACTTTTCGGTGAAACACAACGTTTTGGAACTTTTTTGATAATAATTTCTTTTTCAGGAGAAGGCAATGTTTGAGCGCTTCCGAGAGCCACTTCGAATCGGGGCTCTCTTAAGGGTTCTAATGTTTTTGGAGGTGATTTTGATCGCTTAGGAGATCTGGTGGGGGAAAGAGAGGGCGAACGAGTAGGAGATTGTGAAGGACTTGAACTGTTTAATGGAGTTTTTTGTGGAATACTTCCTGGAGAAGACTTTTTAAAATCTTTCTTCTTAATATCCATCGGTTTGTCTGATCCTTCTTCAGAAGTCCTGTGGGAAACATATTCCTTGGATGAGGAGCGCTGGCGATGTGGAGAACTTCCAGAACTATAACTCATTCTTTCCGGCGATGAAGACTCAGACTTATCACTTATGGCAGCAATTTCTGAACTACTGCTTAACTCAAAAGAAGTATGTTTTGTCGGTGAACGTGATTTTCGTTCAAATCTCGATTCAACTCTATTACTAACTCTTTTCGATCTCATACTTTGTTTGACTATATCTGAGGCAGACTTTGCCTTTTTAGGAGAGGGAGAGGATGGGCTTCTACTATCACTTCTAGTACTGGTTTCACGTTTAGAGGACAACTCATCGGTTTCAGTTGATTCGTTCTTTTGACGGCGAGAACTTTTTATTTCAGTAAATGTTAGCGCCTGTGTGTGTATCTCCTCTTTTGAATGTTTGTCGAATGTATTATCGGTTAAGTCTGACGGTAAGAATTGTGTTAATCTCTGTTCAATGTCTATTGATTTCACAGTTTGTGTGTCTGAATCACCCGATTTCAGAACGAGAGAAGTAGAAGTTTTACAACTTTTGGCATTCAATTTGTCATTCAGAGGTTCTGAATGACTTATTTGCCCAAATTGTTGGTTAGAAGTAGTGGTTATAGAGTTTGTATTAAAGTCTTTGTTAAACTCCATTTGGTTAGATGTTTGGTTAACCGCAAGACCCAAATCAGTTCGATATGTCTTGAATGATATTCTGGTGATTAGCTATAAGATAATGGTTTGAAGGTTTCGAAAGGAGAGAGAGAGAGAGAAGAGAAAAATTGTGAGAAAGGAGTAGTTGTCAGAAATGAAATTCACAACTAAACCAAATTAAGAATAAAAGACTATAAAATACAACCAATGCATGCAATAAACCATTTATATTAACAAACAATAAGTCTATGATTATAACCAATAATACCATAAAATACCGAATTAATCATAAATGAAATGCATTATTGAGTTAAAACTCATAACACATTTAAAACAGTTGTAATTATTTTATAAAACAATAAAAATAAATAGTAATGAATTCATGCATTATTTTCAATCATTAATATCTGGATTAAAATCAAATTTCAAATAAAGTGAATAAAAATTTACATCAAATCAGATATGAAATCATATTTTTTTATGAGTGCTTTCGCTTTAAAATCAAATAAAACAATTTAAACGCAAATAAAAACTTATCGCAAGCTATTAATGTCACGAATAAACTCAAAATTTACTTTTAAAAAGTGCTAAAAAACATATAAAACGCAAATATCATAACTTAAAACACCTTGATAACAAATTAAAATATATAAGATATGTCTTACCCTTTTTTCCTGCATCTTTGCGTCGTCGTCTCTCAACTGATTGAGGAGTTGCGAAACGGTGTCCAACAAATCAGAATATTCTTTGTTCAATTGATCCAATTCTTGAACAACCATATCTGCTCCGGGAGTTCTTCGAGATCGTTTGGCGCTGGCATCAAGACTAGGGTGAGAGTCCTCCAGATTCTCTCTGTAGGCCTTTATTTTCGAATCATATATTTTGGCCTCACGTATGAATCGGGCGCCGGCAGAGTTTGTGTCTTCAATTGATGGCTTTCTCTCGACTAATGATTCATAAATTTTCTGAAATTACAATAAAAATGTTATCAATTATCGAAAACAAGTTTTTGATAAAAAAAATCATAGTTTTAAGTTCATTGTTTTATACTTACAGTAGTAGTTTCGAGGTCTGGACGGGTCAACAAAGTGTTGACTTTGGCAGCAATTTGACTGAGCCATGACCTGTCGCTGTCAATTCTCTTTTTGTAAGATCTCAAGAGATCAGCGCAGGCCTCACAGCTTCTAAGTCTACATCAATAAAAGTATTATTATTATTAATATAAATCCGTAGAATATGTTTGAAATTACCTTTCGATTATAGTCGCCCCACAATTATCCCATCGCTTGAAAAGATTTTTGACGTCCTCCTCAACACGATTGACATCGGAATGAGTAACGGCTTTAGGTCGGGTTCGCTCAACGATTCGTCTAACTTTGTTAGCGCTGGCGTTGAGCTCATCGAAAGTCGATTTATTGCGTTGTATATCGTTTTGTGAATCTATTAGTTCGTTGTGAACACGTCTGAGCGCCACATCATCTGCTGGCATATCATCGCCAGACGCCAATCGAACTTCAATGTCGGATATGATTTGAATTGATTTTTCGATATCTAACAGAACTGTTTCAACGGCTTTAAGTCTTTCGATATATAGTTGGGAAAGACTCCAAATTCGGTTCCAGGTTTCGATTATCTCATCATAATTGCGTTGAACAGCACTTGATTTTTGTGGAATGTTATGGAATAGCTCTTTGACTCTTTGAATTTCTGATTCATAAGATTTGACATCATTTTCCCATTCCTTGTGTTCGAGAACAAGAGATTCCAAAGTTTCTCTGTCTCTTGGGATCGGGTTATGTGCCCTTTGAACCAAAATTTTTTCTTTTTCAATGAGTTTCTCGAGAAGATTATCGGCGGCGTCGGTATATTTCTTTGTTAGAGTTTTGTTTGACTTCTCTTCTTCTTCAGCTCTTCTTCTGGCGTCAAACTCTGCGAATTTCTTTTTCAAAGCATCCATTTCGTCGCGCAATCTTTGAGAGCCCGGATCGTCTGGTGGCCCCTCTCGACACAGTTTGTCGATATCATCTTCCAATGCTCTGATAATTGAATCGCGTTGGTTCGGATCCATTGCACAGTATGTGGGATAATCCCATCCCTTCACTATTTTGAGTGTCGCAAAAATCATGTTTTGCCTGAGTTTATGCTGTTTTCGGGCCCAGAGAGCGACTAAGGCCTCGTATTTTCTTCTCAATTCGTTGGCGGTATCGATCGCCTCCTGATCCGGAGGTGGGATTACAAAACAAACTCCGGGAACATTGAGTTCGGCGCCGGTGGAACTACTGACTCTCCATTTAGATCTCTGAGAATTGTCGTGAAGAGTCACCGTTTCGTTTTTGGTAATTGTGGCCGAACCCTGTTTTATGAGGCAAACGGAACGTGCTTTTATTGGTCGCGGAAGAGCTGTTTTTCGTTGTTTCAATGGCACGACATCTTTGCTCTTAAGCCCTAAATCAGATACAACAGATCCAAATCGAGTGATGTCTTCCTTAAGTCGACTCATTTCTTTGAGAAGTTGTTCGCCCTCTTCTATTGAAAAGTTTTGTTTACTATAAGTGGTATTCAGTTTATCTTCAGTTTTAGTTATCCATTGATCGCATTCTCGCGCCTCGTTATAGAACTGGTGATAATCGCCAGCATTTTTGGAATGTGTTTCCAAACAGTTGATTAGCTGCAAAAGCCATGACCACTGCGATTGCATTTTGGCCATAAGACCTTCGATGCATTTGGTTGCCGGATGGCGCTGTCGGATCAAACTCTCGCCTCTGTCCTGAACCACATTGAACTGGTGTTCTCGTCTCTCCATATCACTAATTAGCTGCCGATGGTATTGTTCCACTTCGACTAAATTAATATTCTTGGCACTCCAATCACGACTAACTTCTACTTCTTCCTTGTCTACCAACCATTTGAGTTCATTAGTGGCCGACTGGACAAAGTCCAAGAGTGTATCCAAATCACTCAATCTCTTATTAGACATAACTAATAGTTCTGAATATGACTTATTCAGTCTATTTAACATTCGTGAGTAAACTTCATATTCTTCGCCTTTAAATTGTTGTTTAGTGCGGTCGCACTGATCCACTTTACTCTGGAACTGATCGATCGATCGGTGCTCTGTTTTCTGTTGTTCCAAATGTTCTTTGACTGACTGCAAATCGTGGCCAAAATCAAGACCTTCGAGTTTTTTCAGTTTTTCCTGAACCCAAAGAATACATTCGTGAAGGAATTTAAAGGACGGATTCGATGCAATCAACTCTTCTTCAGTCAGTGGTTTTTTAAGAGCTTCGGCCCGTCTGTCAGCCAAAACCTGAACAACTCTAGTCTGGAAATCAAGTTTCATATCAGCCCACCTCTGGTGAAGCTGTTGAACACGATTGTGAAGTTCAGTTGCCTTATGATAGCGGCCTTCCCTCAAAGTCTGGACATCTTTGAACATGTTTTTGATGCGCTCCTCTTCCTGTTTGAGTTCGGCTTCGATTTTCTCGACATTGAATTTGGTTTCCAATGGATGTAATCTTTGGACCCGTTTTTCTTCTTCGACAATCTGTCTTTCGATGTCGTCTAAGCGGACGTCGCACTGTTTAATATCTCTCAATAGTTTTTCTGCCAAACGATGCAATTTTTCCAATCGATTTAGTTCTTCACTAATCGCGTGATCCCTCTCCTGATGAGCGGTTATAAGTTTATTCCATTGATGTTCAATGCTTTCAATTTTATAATCCTCTTCTATTCTGTGGTGACCTCCTGGTAGTGCCCTCACCATTTTGATTATATCTTTGTAAGAAGAGGCCAATCTTTGCTTATCGTGAAGTTTTGGCGGAATTTCTTCAGTTCTGAACCGATTGTTCTCCTGTTGAAGAATTTTCAGTTCTTGCAAAGTGTTCGGGAAATTTCTTTCTCTTAGTCTTGAAATACTTTCTCTCATCCAAACACACAGACGACTCGCCAGTTCTTTATACTCATCTATACGTCTAATTCTCTCGAGATCTAAGAGAGGGTTGTGTTCGGGGGGTTCGGGGAATAACTCATACAAAGAAGAAATGTATGTTATCAAAGATTTCTCATCCGGATTAGGAGTATCCACATCTTCCGGATCCAATAGTCTAGTAACGCCGAGGTCTTTGTCGGCGATATGGAAGGCACTTTCCAGATTTTCTCTGGCAGTTCGGCCTCGACAGGAACGGTAGTCAAGAAGATCAGGTCTAAGATTTTCAAATAATGTAATTTTAAGCAATTTATGAAAAGATCGAACCGATTGCGATGAAGAATGGCATTAAAGGCGAGGCCATCCCTCCAGCTCTGAGTAAAATCTGTGACTCTAACTCCGGGGTAGCCTTCAGTTGTCTTTTGGGCCCAACGGAGGAGCGCCTCTTTGAAAGACTGAGTGTCGTCTTGTAATACAATATCTGAGAGCTATTCATAAAATGAAATATTAAATAACAATTCATCAAAGATTTCATAAAAACAATAGAAAATTACTCAAAATTGAATATTCGAATGAAAAACCAATTATTAAATATCGATTACTACTGGAAAGTTGTCAAAAGTGATAGATTTTTAATAAAATTGTGAATCTTTCAATAAAAAGTAACAGGTCAATTCATTTCCTCTGTTAAACATTTGCATAATTTTTTAACTAATCATTATTTAGAATCATATAAACTAAAAAAAATAGAAAACAAAAGTATTTTAACATAATTTAAGAGAAAAATTCACTTTTCAGTGAATAATTGGCGTTAATTGTGTCACACAATTGTTGGAAAACACGAAAACGGCTCAAAACAAAACCTAATGAATCATTTGTTGAATGAGTGGGCGTTCGAACGCATTCGAGCGAATCGATTCCCGTTTTGGTAATACCTGTCCATACCATACATACCGTTTGCTTTTGTTCGCCGCGCGTTACTGTTGTTGTCTTTCGGACTACTCTTTGCGTGTGAACTGTTTTAAGACCATTTCTATTGCGAGAACTGGTCAACGTCTCTCTCGACTCTTGAGATGCCGACGCCATATGAGTCTTGGTTTGCATATTCATAGACTCGTGTTCGGACTTGTCGTCCAAAACTAGTTGTTTACCATTTGTGTCGGCAATATTGTCGACGTCTTCTTTGTCTCGACTGCCTCTTAGGAACAGTCGATTGCCTTTAATGAACGAATACATCGTTCTTCAGACGTAACACAATTCAGGAAATTATCAAAATATAACGAAATAAACTTTTAATAACTAGAAATGACTTTTGACTTTATGGCACATCAGATATCAGATGGCATTCACTAATAAAAAGGCACTAAATTTAAAAGTTTTGTTTTCTTTTAGGAATAAATGAAATGAGTGTTCATTCAGACGACGAGATGTTTCTGAACAAGAAGTCAAACATTGTCTGCATTGAAATGATTTTTTCAACTTTCAAAATCAAATGAGTATTTTGTGAAAACCTGTCACGAAAAGTGATTACACCAATGGCTGAGGATTGCGGTGAAAGTGTCCGCCTCTCTGCCAACTGTTCTATAGTATAGTAGAATTAAGACACGTTTAAACGTGTCTACAATAACTGTATAACACTTGTACTCAATCTGTGTTTTCAGTCAATTGTAAACGCAATCAAAATTGAGTTTACTTTTCGATTGTAAACATTTAAAACCCACTATTTTTTCTATTAAATACTTATACAGTTATGGACGAGTGAACGACAACACAAGAATATTCTCCACCCAATAGTTTTCCTATAGATTTGTGTCCATTTATGGAATTGAATTCTCAATATAATTGTGAAAAACCTTCGCTTTGCTTTTGAGTGGGACTTCAAAGACTCTTTGTATTAACTCTGACTTCTGAAAAAACATTGTATTAAACAAATATATGGGCCAACCCTTGAAAACTTTATAAGAAATACATACACATAGTAATGATCATTGAGAAACACCACAAAAATAAGACATAAATAAATATAATGATAACACGAAATGATTTCAAACAAATATATAACAAAATGAATAAATAAATTAATGAAATAAATATAAAAATTTTCCAATAAATAGAAACTTAAAACTAAATTAAATGAGGAATGAATGGCATCCGGAGAGGTATTCTGACTACGAAAAAATGTTTAAAAGCTGTTAAGGCAAATATTCAGCCAAATGCCTGTTTTCGCTGAACAGGTATTCCAAAAGAGGTTTGGGTTCGCAAATAGCAATAAAAAGGTAATATTAATCATTAATACAGTTCACTATCGACATCTCTATGACGAAAATCAAGTTTTAAAAACTGCTCTCAAAACTCTCTTTTTCTCTTTTTTTACTCCTTTTGCAGACCATTTCCATTATTGCATAAATGAACCCGACTTTCAGGTTTGGCATCTTATCTAAGAGCATATTTGACTCTAAGAGCACATCTAAGTAATGGCATAACTTTTCTTATTATACAACTATAAAACCTAATCATAATTTAATGTTTTTTCATTCGTTACTCAATTAGAAGACATAAAATTAAAGATAAGTATCAAAACATTTATAACCTGAAAGTGCAATATTATTGTCCAAATGAGGCCTAACGTGAGCTTAGGATTGCCGTCGACGATGTCATCCGGTCGGATATTAACCAGTTTTATCTGTTTTAGAAAAATCACATTTAGTGCAAAGAGCTTCCGATTAAAGGGTTGCGAACATTCCTTCGCTAATTTATTGCAATATTTAATATTCTAATACTTTTGTGTTATTCTTAACGACATTTTCATACCTTTCGACGCTTTAGGAAATTGAGGCAAATCTGAATATTTTGCAACATATGAACCCTCATCCGCCCCCTCTCACGAGGCTATAATAGATTTAATAAAACATAAATCACAATCAATTACTGACAGCTGTATGCAAATCAAAGCCATCGAATGCCAATACTCACTAATATCTCTCCTGAAAGTACTTCCAGAAGTGAAATAAGATTGTGTCCATCGCGAAGATCTTCGAATAAATCAACGACTCCTTTAGTAACCTATTATTTAAAGTTAAGAGAAAATCAATTAAATTATTTTGAAGTTTAAAGTAAATTCAGTTGAATCACGAAAAACATGTGAATTTCATTTTGCAATTTCCACTTAATTGAAAAAAAAATCATAAGACAATAGATATTCAAAAATAACTCCAAAATTGATTAAAAACTTTTTTCCTCTATTTTAATAAATAATTTAATTTTAACTTAAAAACTACAAAAAAGGAAAAATTTTAAAAATTGAAGTAAAAACAAAATTATTCCAAATTAATTAAATCGGTAATAGAATTAAGACAAGGTTAAGGAAATTTTTATTTTTATTAAAAGCATCGCCAAAACAGAGTCAAACAAATTAATAAAATGCAAATTAGAAAACATCAAAAGGAAAAGATTGCAGTAAAAAAGTCAACAAAACCAAAAAACTAACAATAAATATAAGTCGACTCAAGTAATCACTAAAATTAAATTAATGACAAAAACAAAATAAAAATGAATTTAAAAATGTTGAACAAAACAATAGATAATAGATTTATGGCTAAAGACTTACTTCATCGCAATCTAAAGAACAGTTTTCTGTACAGACGTGTAAACACGTATAAGTCTATCGATGATCAGATGAATGAGAAGATGAGGAAAACAGACACACAATTAGCTCATTAAATGATGTAAATTTAATGATTAATTAGTCATTCTAAATACCTCGGTATAAATCCAATGCTTAGTGTAATGGGAGGCAAAATTTGTGAGAAAATGTTAGTCAAGTAATTGTAAGCTCTAATCAATCATTTTAGACATTCAAGTCATTAGAAAATACATAAAATTATACTAAAAATTTTAACAAAAATTACTTAAGAATTATGTCAAGAATTTTAAAGAATGTGTATTCTGTTCGCTTCAAATCCGATTAATGATCACTAAATCATTATTATTACTTAATTTTCAATTTATACAAATATGTAATAATTCATTCAAACATAAAGTTGTTGTCAAACTTCTTATTAAATTAAATAATTGCTATCCATTTATCAGAAATACATAAGAGTTATGCCAACAAAGAGTCTCATTTGGAAAGAATTCGGACTCATTTAAGATATGCTCGAATGACAGACTTTACTATTAATTTGAAGAAGGATTCAAAGAAATGACACGAAATGATCGCTTCGATTAACAAAAATTAGACAAAAAATAGAAAAATAAACTTAAATCTCGACATGTGATATAGCAATAAGCAAGATAATATTGCCTAAAATGGAATTATATACTAAATCACATATAAATACATATAAATATCAAATCAATTTCATTTGATCCTCAATTTATGATAACTTTAGATTAAAATATAATTTTAACGCAAAATAAATTAAATCATTGATTTTATTATAAATTGTATTTATTTGAAAAATCTGATGCAAAATAGATTTTAGTTCATTCCTTTTAGGGGAGTGTTATTGAGTGATATGTCATACAAATTCATGGTTACTCTTCTCTAAAACTTTTCAATTATAGATTAAAAGATTTAATAAAAAAGATAAGACATCTGTTGTCTTCAGTGGCTATAAATTATATCCTTGAGGTGAGAGAAATGATATCTTATTGTTTGTTTTATTATTGGGTTATAACTTATAATTAAGTTATAAAAAGCTAAACGTATTATTCAATTCAATGCTTGAACTTTAAATTATAAGATATTATTTGCCTTTTATTATTCAATTATCTTATATCAAATAAATTTTTTCAAGCCTTTAATTAAAGACAAATCCTAAACCCTATCTCATGAGAAAATTGTAAAAATGATAAAAATTCAATTCAAAAACAAACAAAATGTTATTTAATCGGAAAGATCTTAAATTTTCTTATAAAAAATTCTGAAGACTTGAGTCAATGATAAAAAAATACAACAGAAAACGCAATACATTAGACATGAGATGAGAAAAAATGATGTCAATTGTTTGTAAGTTTAAACGAATCGAAAGTTTCTCTCATATAAGACACAGATTTCAGTTTTTTCTTAAGAAAAAAACTGTTTGTGAGAAAACGATAGGAAATCTAAGAGTATTTGAGGTATGAAACTAAAACTCATTCAAATCAAATCGTGAATATAATTACTATTTGATAGGAAGATAATCATGAATTAACAATTGGAGTGTCAGCGCACACAAGGTTTGGCAATGGAGTGGTTGGCCCCCAGAGCACAATAAGCCTACTATCACAGCACAAGTATCACAGAATAGTTTGGAATCGTTTCCCACAAACGGGTAGAATCGTGGGTTCAGACCTTTGTCTCAAAGCAAAATATTTGGCCGATTGTTAACTAATGTTTAGCGAACAGAATAACTAAAACCAAAATCTATTCCAATCGGACTAATAGTCAATTGTCTTCAAAATATTTTTCTTCAAATGATTTATTTTCAGTCATTTCGAAAAAATTGTATCAATTGTTAGATAAGTTTTCCGAAGAATTTGTGACATATTTTTGAAACAATCGGCAAATTTTTAATTCATAAAAAATAATTTATTTCAGCCTTGAATTCAAAGCAACGGATATTCACATCATTTAATTTTTAGATTCAAAACACATTCTTTTGAATTTAAAACCAAATGAATGGCAAGTGTTTGAATATTTGCGTAATTAATGAGGAATCCGTTTCACACAAATATGTATTCAAATTATTTGTTTTAACTGAAATTATTGTTTTATTAATAAATAAATGAACTAAATATTCATTTGATAGTATTAATTGACAAAATTGTGGACAGTTTTGTCTCTTTATTAGTAACAGTTTCTCAACTCAACAAATATGGTTTGTCTTTCATTGAAAAATCATTGCATGACTTAAATGCATAACATTTTACGACTAAACTCTTCTTTACAAAATTGGCGACAATGAAGGACAACAACTTATTATTATATTTATATTAAACAAAAAATTATTAATTGACTAAAATTATCGCAACAATTTCTCGACTAATTTAGATAAACAATGCTTTCATTAATTTATAAATAAATCATTAAATCATTTATTAATGGGTTTCTGTTTTCATGCATTTGTTGAAAATGTTGGCAAAACTTCTCGACTTTTATTTATAACTCATTATATTTTGGTTAATTGATTTTCATAAATATTAAATCAATTGCTTTGCATTCTTTAGGAACAGTTATTTCTTATAATCACGAAAATATAGAGCTTTGAATTCAAATCGAAATAAAAGACATGGAATTGTATTTCGTTTTGAAAGATATTCAGGAAATCATAAAACATATAAACAGACGAAAAAAGAAGAAAATTATATTCTATTAATAAAGACTGGAATTCAATAAAAAATTCCAACAAAAAAGATATTGTTGTCAACAAAATATGAATCCCTATTTCTTTTTTCAATGAAAAACATTCAGATCTCAGTCACAATCAAATCTGAACTCAGTTTAAATGAGAAAATATTTGGCGAACCCTTCCCTTCCTTTGATAAATGAAACACAAAAAAGTATTTCTCACTTCAACTCAGAAAACAATCAAATATATAAAACAAAATATAATTCACTAAAAACTTCGTAAAGAATTAATTCAAATTTATTTAATGGTATTCATGACATCAAAGAGTTGCCAAAAGTCTGAACTTTTTAAAGCAATACATGAATTAAGGGTCAAAAGGTTTGCCGGTTTTCTCGTTTAAAATAAGAGCAATTAATCAAAATGAGACCAAAACAAAGGCTTTTCTAATAATAGACGAAATAATAATTTAATTTCCGTTAAATCTTCAAAAACGGTTTTAAACTACTTTTTTTCAAACCAACATATTTGGAGAACAGCTGTTGTTTTAGTTCTCGCAATACTTTTTTTTACTAATTTTAACGCAAAAATCATTTTAAATGAATAATAAGTTAAACGAATTGATTCATACCTTAATTAGGTGTTTGTTAACCCATTTCGTGAACGTCTTCTTTTGTATGGCATCCCTTTCATCTGTTAAATTATAACAAAATTATATCATTAATTATTTAATTGCATTTAATTGTGAGAATAAATTGAGTTTAAATCTAATGAAAAATTTATTTCACGATATATTAATTCAATTGAAAAACCATTTGATTAAATCAAACCCAAATCAATAGACAATATATTGTAATTATATTTTGATAAAACATTTTAGAGGCGTTTGTCTGCATAAACATTAACTCAATCAATAGTTGAAAGTTCAGTTTAAAAGTTAATTTACCAAAAACTCAATTTTTAAAGGAAATAATTGCTTATTTGGAGTAATGAGTGGCGACTAATTAGAAAAATTAATAAAACCAATGAAATGAAAACAAAAGTTATGGACCAAAACAAAAGTTAGGGCACAGATATCAACATAGAAATAAAAGTTGTTTTTTTTCGGTCAAAACCTGAATTTAAGTTCATTTGATTTGAATAATAGATTATCATTGAATGAATCAGTGAATCAGTTAATTTCGACCATAAATTTTGAGAAAATTAATGATTTTTTAGAGGAAAGTGAAGCACATATTAAAGGGTTAAATGAGTTGTGCGTTGAGTCGGAGACCGGAGACAGTTTGAGGCACATTATTGACAGTTGTGTCAAAACAAAGAGATACAGACCTTTGGCTTCATTAAGACTGGACTCGTACTGTTGAAGACTGGGGTCAATATCGTCATAGTCTATATCGTCATTCATTTCTGGTCGAAATCAATAAATCACTAAACATTAGACGAGTTCTACAATAAGTGTATCGCTATTGTACTCAACTCTGTGTTTATAATCAAATGAAGTTTACTTTTGGTTTTGTAAACATTTGAGAAAATTATTTTCACTGAAACTATTTTTCAGAGAAACTCAAATACATTAAATGGTTAGCGACGGCACAGAATAACTTTTCCACCCAATGGTTGTTTCTGTAGTTTTTAGAGTCCATTTAAGGAATTGAATTCTCAATTTAATTGTGCAAACCTTGCGTTCAGGCTTTGAGTGGGATTTTTCAAAGACTATTTGTGTTTATCAAAGTGTGATATTTGAAAAACTACTAAACTCAAGACACAAGACATAGTGTATGTCCAATCAATCACAACTGGTTTGTTTTATTCAACTGATTGCCACTTTCGGGACAGGCCTTTGCCCGCCATCTGTTCGCATACATACACACATCACAGACATAGACTGAAAATACCGTCAGTTAATGTACTTTTAATTTATACGATTGTAATCGCATTTAATTCACAACACATTAATTCAATTAAAAAACGGTTCAACAAAAATATTTCTAATGAATAACAGAAACAAAAATAAATGATTTTATGCAATAAATTAAATTTTATTACTCATTCAAATTGAATGACATTTTAAAAACATGACAACAAAAATATGGGCACAAAAATATGTTATATAAACCTATGATTGACTCAACAGGTATTGTATAAAAGGTTTGAAATCAGGAAAAATTGTATTAAAAGTGTAAATAATGTTTGCTATCGACATCTCTAAGACAAAAATCAAGTTTTTAACACTTCTTAACGCTTTAACCAAAGATTTATTCTTTGATTTATTGCTTTAATGTGTAATAAAATTCAGGTTAAATATCATCATAATATTTGTCGTCAAAACGGAATTTGTGGTGATATGACTCTCATTACGTGACCTCTCAATCATAGATCAGACACTTCACAATAGATATGAGACTTATTGACGGCTTGGCATAAGTCACTCAATTGTTACGATAAGAGATGACTGTCTTTTTAGTCTATAAATTAAATATTCATTGAATGAAGAATTGATAGAACATATAGAACTCAATTTAGTGAACGCCCTTTCCTTCCTATAAATCATTTAATAAATGACAGTCCATTAGATGTTCTCATTATTATTATTATTTAATATAAAACTCAATAATAGAAGAATAAGTTTAGAGGAGTTAACAAAATAAACCCCTTTTTGATTAAAACAATTTTGTTTTTGAAAGTTATAAATGGTTTAAATGATATAATGATAGACAACCATCTGATCAATACCTGCATCGATGGGACGAAGTTTTCTCTCATAAAAAGTTTTATTCTTTTTTTCTCTCTTTTTTTCAGACTTTGTTTCAGACTTTTTTTCGGACTTCTTTTTATGAGTATTTAAATCCTCATTTGATTCCTCATTTGACTCCTCATCTGAGTGTTTGGGCGCCACTCGATTTAAAAACTTCCACATCAGTCGACACACAATTATAATACTAACGGCAAGAATAACAGAATCCCTGGCATTACTTGTTTTGTTGTTCCTCTCCATTCAATAAGTAATTAGACTTTAAACCGATTGAGTTTTCAGTTAGAAATTCTTAACAAATGATATTTACAATGAACTCAAAGATGTGCTTATATTACACATAACGTTATAGATATATACGAATACATTTTATTATACTTTTATGTGCGTTACTTTCCTTAATGACAATATCTTTAGCAATGATTGTAATTATCAGTAACCGAGTGATGACGAAAAAATGCAAACAAATCATGTATTTGAATAATATTCAGTTGAGTGCATAACTTTGATTTAAAGTCAAGGGTACTATCATTTTAAAAGAGCCTACAAATCAATCAAAGTATCTCTTTTACCATATCTTTGATTATTTTGTCAATAAATAAAACTTTGATTTCAAACTAAACCAATTCCTATAAATTATTTATCATTTGATTGAAAGTGCATCGAATCAAAGCATATCATAGAAATACCAAGTGTTATATTAGGTGTCATCTAGATACTTATATAATTCTTAAAGGGTAGAGCAAAATATATTCTCTTTGCAATATAACAATAAAATATCAAATTTGTTAAAAAGATATGTAATGTTCGCCTCTTTATATTAAAAGTCAAATAAATGATTATTATTAGTGTTGAGTGAAAGGCATTCAAATAATTTTATTAAATATTTAGCGACAAATACTAAAGCCATTCGAGTGAATCACAATTACAAAGAATCGCTTTATTTGATGATAGATAACAAATTTATAGACCAAACCCTTAATAATAAGGTCAAGGATTAGTGCAGTTTTGCGGACAGGAAGTCATCATTAGATAAGATTAAATGATACTTAAAATAATTGTCGGTTAATAAAGAGTTTCCTAAAGGGTTGGGCAAAAACCAAGTAATTAATTAAAGGAAAAATGTTGGGCTGAAAAATTGTCATTAGAGACAGAAATAAACTCTTAAACTTCAATCTCTTAATAACTTTGAAAACTTTAATATTATTCATAGAAAATGTTTGAAAAAAGCATTAAAAGCATTAAAAATAAATAAATAAAATGAAACTCAAAACAAATAAAATCGCGATTTAATAGTTTTATACTTTAAAAACACGACTTTAACCAAAACTACTGAACAGACATTTCAAAGAACTTGTTTTTATTGTCTTTAATGTCGGATAAAATTTATGCACTAAATCTTGTTTTAACCCTATTTTGCATTTAATTTAAAGAGATTTTAATTTTTACAGTTAATAAACCAAAAACTAATTGATTAAAATGTTTTAATCAAGAAGTTAATCAATTTAAAATAATCAATCTAGGTTAATTCAATCAGACTCTTACAATATTATTTTAGTCATTCATTTCTATTAATAGGATATCTCTTAAAATAGAACTACACTTCTATTATATAAGAGTATTGTT
>JAQFZL010000068.1:0-26157 GCA_034695685.1 Galumna lanceata
GATTTTAAGGTACTTTCAAGAATTGATGATTTTGAACTATCAAATATATTAAAATTGAAGTGTAGTTTTACTGTAATTTTAAGTAATTTAACTGTAATTAAATGTATTCCTAGTTTTTTTTTGTGAGAAACGAATTAACATCAATGAAACTTTATGATAAATTAAATATACATGTAAGTATAAATGAATCATGCTAAATTTATATAATAAAGTTAGTTTTAAATTTATTCCGTTAATATTAACTTTTGGACATCTATTGAGAGAATAAAGACTTGAAGTGAGCGATGAATCAATCGATAAATGGAGAGTAGAAATGCCGGCTCACAAACAGCCGAACTCTCTTCGAAAACACTGTCTTTTTTGGTATTTTAATAATGTTTTTAATAAAAAGAAAGGAATCGACGCAAAGTATGTTCCGATAGAAATAGTAGACGATATAATGCAAATGTCAGCCGAAGCACAGCTTAATGGCGCTCACATTAGCCAAGTTTGTCGAATGATTGAACTCCACGGTCATCACTGCAGACATATTCACTTGGAATTCAAAGAATGGATAAATGTTTATCCCATGAGAATTGAATTACTTTTAAGTTTAATATCAGAAAATACGAATCCATTTATTTTAAAGAGTTTTTCAATTTATGGTCATTCGATTCCATGGAATTGTTGTGATATCAGTCGATGTCTCATGAATTTGAATGGTCTCACAGTTTTGAAACTATTCGTCCATAACTTAAACGATCCAATCCTTGAAACTATTACTAAGTTTTGCCGAAACCTCGAAGAGCTTTATTTACAGGGAATGAACTTTTCTAATAAGTCTATAATGAGTTTGGCCGGAGTCGACGAAAGGGGTTATAATTATAATAATAAATTGTTTGGTTGTCATAATCTAAGGATATTAATGATGATAAAAGAGAACAGAATTCCTCCTAAATTTACATTCACTTCAATCGTATCCCTATTAGAAAACTTATCAAAACTGGAGAGTATAAGAATTCCTCACTTTTGTCTGACAACAGCACTCATCAGATTGTCCTCAACGGGAGTTAAGTCATTACCGAATTTGAGTCACTATTCGGCCAACTTTTCAACGATTGCTAACAATGATTCCAAACTTATCTCAAATATATTAAATAAAATAATCCGTTTATCACCGCTTTTGACTGAACTCAACTTAACTATCGATATAAAGACAAGCTTTCAATGTCTGAGTCCTTTATCTAAATTACAACATTTACACACTTTTACTATAACTAAAGCCTTGAGAAACAATTCTAAAGATAACACTTATGAAGAGTTAATTGATAACATCGATAAGTACTCAAATAGTAGTGAATTGATTGCAATTATTTCTAATTTTGGACATAAACTGAATCACTTAGAATTTCATAATATCTATTCAATAGATTTGAAACAAATTATTCATTTCTGTCCAAATCTGGTCGAACTGGAAGTGACAAACGTTAAACAAATCACAAATAGTAACCAATCATTTGGATATCGACAAAATGAGTGTCTCTTTAGAAGTATAAGACATTTAAAGCTATTCGCGCACTCAGACAACAAAATAACAGCCAATAATTTAATTGAAATTTTGAGTCTCTGCCAAAACCTGGAATATTTGAAAATTGGGTGGTGTTCTGCTTTAGATGATTACACTATTGACAAACTTTTATCACTCAATCATTTGAAACTATTATCTCATTTGGAATTTCACGAATTGAATGAAAAATTTACAATCGATAGCGTAATGCAAATCGTTATAACCAGAAGAAGTTCTTTAAATCTTCATCTCTTATATTGTGATGGAATTAGTTGTGAAGACATCGATAGTCTGAGACAATTTGTCAAAGAATTCAACATTGATTTGTCGATTAAATATTATTACGACTAAAAAAACAAAATCAAATTATTTTTAAATTTTTTGTTTATCTAAAGATTAAAATCACAGAAAAATATATTACAAAAACAGAGAAAACAAATAATAAAATATTTTTATCGATTTTTTAGTTACATTACATCTAATGAATTGAAATAAATTATTATAAATACTGTTCCCATAATGTGATCGATATTTTAAAATTCAAACCATTAAAAAATTTTGGAAAATTATTGTAAATTATTTATATTTTATTTGAATTATATTTACGAAGACTTATCTTTCAGACCGAACTTTGTTTTAATTGTATTTAAATATTTAATGAAAATTAGTTTATAATCAAAAGTTTGGGAAAGAAATAAAAAATCTTATTAACTATAAACTGATAGAACACTACTAATGATGAAAATATGATAATCAATGGTCTTCTGATGGTTTCAGTTCTCGTATTTGTTTAATGAGATACGCCTTTTCGTCGTTGAATTGTTCGTCATCTGCTCTATCGGTTTGGAATTTAGTCAAGAACTCAACCAATTTGTCTTTATTTCTCAAAAGTATATCCAAAATGGGTTTCGGTTTGTTTGGATTCGCCACAAATACTTTAAATACATGGAAGGCCTCGAACTGAATGTTACGTGACTTATCCCTGAGCATTGTCATCATTAGCTTCAAATTATCCGGTGAACTGATATAACGGGTCATTACAGTGAAGTTATGTCTATCCAAAAGCAATTCTCCCAAAAGTTTCAACGACTGACGTTTTGTGACATAATTTCCGGAATTCAACAAATTTTGGTAAAAATCGAAAAACTTGTCGTAATTGGATTCGAGAAACTCTGCACTCAAACTCTTATGTCGAGTCAACAGCTCTTTAAATGTGGAGAAGGCGTCCGACGCGATGTCGAACGTCGAGACCTCCACATAATTGAAGAACTTGTAGTAGTCCTCTGACTGAAGCATTATTTTAGCCAAAGCCTCATAACGGGCGCACTCGCGAAGCATTGATCCGCAGTTAAGAGCGATTTCATGCTTTTCGTAGCCGTCCATTAGAGTGAACAGGATTTCTGGTTTTGTGCACATATACTCTACTGTTGGCGAACGCGTACCGATTTGTCGACGAAGAATATTATTGAAGATCTGCGCCACGTCTTTCTTCGCCTCAAATTCAATTCGCGATAAATTATTTATTAAAAGGAGTAAAATATTTGAATTGTATAACTCCTGAGCCAATTGTGCGACAGCGATGTCTGTTTGGGGTTCCGTATCGTTGGTTCCGTACAACATATTCTTCATTAAAACCAAATTCTTAGAGACGTCTTCCTGTGCTTTTTCAGCCTTTTTGTCCCCCTTTTCAAGTGCTGTCAGCGCTTCCGACAACGATTTAATCAATTCATACGGACTTTTAGACGATTTCCCGAATAATGGCATCACTTCTTATATATTAATTGACCACAGATTCAAATAAATAATTTTAAAAATAAATTGGAGACAATCACTAATTAGTCACTAATAATCAATCACTGATTAATTGGGAATTTAATGTCTATTCTTTGATTTAATGAATGAATGAATTGAAAGCCATATCTTAAAGAAAAAAAAATAAAATTTTAGTTTAAATTAAAAAAAATTATTTAAAAATTAATAAAATATTTACCAAAAAAAGGCAATCAATTAATAAAACAATTGAACCAAAATATCGATAATTTGTTAAAATATTAGTAATAATTTAATTATTTAAAAGCAATTTATGACAATTAAAGGCAATAATAAAGACATTTATCAAAATAACTGTCGATTTAATGAATGGCACGAATTGGCGACTAATTCAAGCCTTTTATCGCCAAATAATAACTAATTAATTATTATCTCAGATGTGGTTAACATTTAATACTTAAAATCAGTTAAGAAATGAAGGAAAACATAAAACACTTTCAAATAAATGATTATTAAATTAATAAACAATTATTTAATTTTTAAACAATAATTTTGAGATCAAATAATTTGATTTGAGTTCAAACAAATTGAAAGTAAAATAAAATAAAATAAAACCAAAATATTATTCAAATGAATGAATGACTCAAATGAGAGACAAATTTGAAGCATAAGTCAAGAACTCATTATTTTATTGTTCACTAATTGATTACTTCTTAGCTCTACTTTTGACGAAATTGTGTCACAAATGATATCACTTCTTAACTAAATCACAAACTAAACAATTGACTTATTCTCAGTGAAAAGGTGTGACCAAAACAATTACTTTACTCATAAATGTATTTATGGACAGACTTTTGCCACAAATTATAGTTTTTATATGAGAGTCAATCACTTGATTTATACCTTAACTTATGTTCGGATCAGTTCTTATAAAAACTAAACAAATGTCTCTTTTGTTATCTTTTTTTTGCAAAAAACAATTTTATTAAAAGAGTCATAAATAAAGCGTTTCATTAAATGTTATATTTTATGGCAAAACGTTTTTAACGCAAAACCCAATTCTCAGATGTCATCAGAAGTCATCCCAAACCAAACAAAAACCGGTCATTACTTTATGATAGTCTACTATTAAGTCTTCAGATATGAGCGATAGTCCGTTAAGTGTCTAACATTTCTTACCAAAACTATTGAAGAGCAGACGACACCCAAACGGCACCCAAACAACCGATAAGCCGATTGTCAGACAATAAAGAAATTTATTCTAAACAAAAGTATCCCTAATCTATACATATATTATGTTTGAATTCCTCCAAACACTCGATTTCCTCCAAAATTGTTTTCCTCTGATTCACAAACTTTGGGTCTGTTTTTTGTTTGTCGTATTTAATGTTTAAATCATTGAAAAGTTTTATCAAACGTTTGTATTTAAATTCTAAAAAAATGTTGTATTTAATTGGTTTGGGTTTAGGCGACGCCAAAGACATTACTGTAAAAGGTTTGGAAATTGTCAGAAGTGCTAAACATGTCTTTCTTGAGGCCTATACTTCTATTTTAAGTGTCGGTAAAGAAGTTTTGGTAAGAAATGGTTTATTCATTTCATTTTATAATAATTTTAATCGATTCGAAGGAAGAGTTTTATGGCCGACAAGTGATGATTGCGGACAGAGATTTTGTTGAACAAAACGCCGACACAATACTAGAGGACGCCCTCCACAATGATGTGGCTTTCCTTGTGGTGGGCGATCCGTTGGGGTCTGTTTAAGCTTTAAAATGAATAAAAACTTTTATTGTTTATTATATGAACATTAGAGCCACGACTCACACAGATTTGATACTTCGGGCACACCATAAGGGTATTGAACATCGAGTCATTCACAACGCCTCGATTATCACTGCCTGCAGTTCTTCAGGCCTTCAATTATATAATTTCGGAGAAATAGTTTCGATTCCCTTTTGGACCGAAAGTTGGAGACCCGACTCATTCTTTGACAAAATCTGTTCAAATCTAAAGTCAGGTCTTCACACACTCTGTCTGTTGGGTAAGACTTCTATTAATTTTATTAACAAATGAATGAAACTTTTAATGCATTTAATAATTGAAAACTTTTAAGATTTAATTTTAATAAAATAAAAAATTTATTTAATTAAGACATTAAAGTAAAGGAACAGTCGATCGAAGCTTTAATGAAAGGAAAGATAGTTTACGAAACGCCTCGTTATATGACAACCACTATCGCCGCCAAACAGTTGTTGGAAATAATTGAATCGAAATCAAATCCATTTTTAAATGAAGAGTCTCTCGTAATTGGTTTGGCGAGAATAGGCTCTTCCAACCAAAATATAAAGTCGTGTCCACTCAAACAATTATTGAATATTGATTTGGGAGAACCCCTTCACTCACTTATAATTCCTGGAAAATTACATCCAATGGAAGAGGAAATGATGAAAATATTCACAAATTCTGATAACAAATAAAAATTATATTTTAATAAAAATTTATTCTTTTAAAGAAACGGTTCGGAGGGCGTCCTCTTCCAGTATTTGGAAAATGGCTTTCGCCCCATCATTAAACTTATAGGAAAGTCCGCCGTCGATCACTATATTGGCGTCAGTCATCTTTGACTTAACAGATAGAGTTTTGGCGAAACCGCGCGGATTATCACCCAATTCGTGTCCGAATACAACCGGATCTCTTATAGCATAAGCCATCGACAGTTCTGACGCATCAAAAATCAATGAATTATTGAATTTGTTGGCAACTCTTTCCAAGAGTTTTGTATCGTTTTCGGGTAAATTCTTGCCCTTAAGTTCTTTGTTTATTATTTGAAACAAACTTTGAACGCATTGTGGCGTCACTTTATTAATGTTAAAGAACCAGGAGGTCGAACCCGTGCCCGTACTTATCGTTAGACCTGAGCTCTTAATTTTCGTTTTATTCTTTCCATTGACTGAAAACTCGTAATACGAAACGCGAGAAGATATCGATTCGCCGACAAATACTTCATTGAGTGCTTTAAAAGGCAATACTTTTCGGTTCACATTTTGATTTGTATCGCTTTGACTGGACTCTTGCTTTTGGTCTTGAGTTGAATCCAACTCTAAAAATCTATTTTCATGATTTTTTTGTATGATTTCATGCAATTCTAAGGGTTCGTCGTTTGCGTTCTCGCCCTCAAGAATTACTCTAATTCTTTGTCTGTATTTCCATCTGAACTTTCCTTCACTTAAGAGACGAAGAGCTTCACTAAAATCCTGTGAATATTTGTGCGGAAGACAGAGATAACCGACTGAACGTTTGGGATCACTATTCACACCAATCAATGGTTTATTACGATTATTCACTTTAGAAGCGGCCATAAGATATGTTCCGTCGCCTCCCGAAGAGATGATAATATCTGCCCAATCGATGTTCTTCTCGTTATATTCGGTCCGATTAACCACTTTTGTCTCAATTCCGAAAGACTTAAGACAAGTAATAATATGTTCGCGACTTTGTTTATGAATGTTGTGATGAGATATCAATCGCTGGTAATCAGTTCCACGACTTTCCAACTGAACATAAGATAAATATTTATATTTAATAATTTCCTCTAAAGTCTTACAGTTCTGATCAGTTCCTCTTCAGAAAGAGTGTGATTTCGTCTCTTCTCGAACTCATATCTCGAAAATTTAACCAAAACTAAAGCCTTCTTCGGTCTAAACGGTTCTATCGGTTCATTAAACTGATCGGTTGAAGACATCTCTTGTGTAAAGCGATAACAACGAAAACTACCAAAAGTTAAGCAATTATTTAATGAAATTATATTCTTATTTGAATTGACATAATGTCGGATCAATTTGGATGAACTCAGCAAAGATCTCATTATCACTGATTTTCATTGATTTCAATGTCATTCTTCAATACTTTTTAATACAAATCAAAGCATTCATTCAAATGAATTAAAATCTAATCAATAGATGAAAAGCATAACTATTTTATTATTTAATTTAATGGTATTTTATATGAAAAATAAAACGAAATAAATTCAGATTTAAGTTTAAAACATAACTTATGTTTAAATTTAATGCTTTCGTCACATCTTATGATTAAAAGGGTTTAAAACAAATGAAACGTTTTTTATAGAAAAAGTCAAACATTTGTCGCTTCAGTTCAATGATTGCAAAGCCTTTAACACAAAATAACGTGTTTTGAGTTTATGTTATGATGAGAAAAATGTGGACTTTTATGAGTAATGAGCGCCACTACTGTAGGACTACTGCCAGTACTACTGCCAGCTGTACCTTAATTTTATGCGTCGGCTTTTATTTTGATTAAACAATACTTATCTTACATTAACTCAATTAGAAAAGACGTGGACTGAAGAGTCATTTGGTTGTAATTTCAAATGTTACCTGTTTATTCTGATGATAAGTATAACAGACAGTATACTATATTAAGGATCAAAGAAAAAATCCAGGGATGGATCAGGTATGACATCATTATGACATGAGTCCATCCCCTTTAAACTTTAATTATATTTAAGGCTCATTTGGTCCGACAAAAACTCAAGAAATTTATTTATGTTTTTATTGTTGAATCTCTCGTTTGCTTTCGTTGAACTGTTTTATGGAGTTCTGACCAATAGGTGACATATCTTTACATTTCTCACAACTTTTTTTCACACTTTTTATTCATTTTCTTTTAATTTTGACTTCAGTTTAGGTTTAATATCGGATTCATTCCATATGTTCTTTGACTGTACGGCTCTGTTGGCGGGTTTGGCCGCTTCTGTTATTACTAAATGGCGTTCAAATGAAAGGTTCTCTTATGGGTATGTCTTAAGATCTTTAGTTAAAAACTTAAATAATGATTATATTTTGTGATTGAAGTTATGTGAGGGCAGAAGTGATCGCAGGTTTCGTAAACGGACTCTTTCTTCTATTCATTGCGTTCTTCATATTCTCTGAAGCGGTCGAGAGAGCAATAGAACCGCCGGAAGTTAAACACGAGAGGCTTTTCCTCATTTCAGTTCTTGGATTAATTGTTAACTTAATTGGAATATTTGTGTTCCAACATGGAGGAGGTACTCACCATGGACATTCTCATGACAGTGAACCCAATCATTCACATTCTCATAATGGGGGCCATCACTCACATCACAGTCACGAAAGTGGCGCTCATTCGCATTCCAATCACAGCCATTCGGGTGGAACTAATGGGGGTTCGAGTCATCGGCAAATAATGCAGGGGGTGTTCCTTCACATTCTCGCCGATACATTAGGAAGTGTGGGAGTGATTATATCTGCTCTTCTTATGTCATACTTTGGTTGGATGATAGCGGACCCAATCTGTTCGATGTTTATCGCATCGTTGGTCGCCTTAAGTGTTTTCCCTCTTCTCAGAGATTCAATCGGAGTTCTAATGCAAAGAACTCCTCGAGAATTAGATGCAGTTTTACCGCAATGTTATCAAAGGGTAAGAATGTTATGCTTTCTCTTCATTTGAACAAAATTTAATATTTTTTTTTGTATTTAAAGGTAATGCAATTAACGGGAGTTTTAGGGGTTCAGGAGACACACTTCTGGACCCTATGTTCCGATGTATATATCGGTTCAGTGAAAGTTGAAATTTCAAATTATGCTGACCCTCGATATATACTGAGTCACACTCAGGCCATTTTCGCACAGATCGGTGTTAAACAACTTCACGTTCAAATAGATTTCGCTCCGATTTGACATCACTTTTAGTATTAAATCATTTTTCAATTAAATTAATTATAGAATTACTGAAAAAAAAAATTAAATTTTTTTATATCATCTTTTTATTTATGTCTTCCTATTTATTAAACGTAAATTTAAGTAAAAATCAAAACTTCTTTTTGTTATGAAATGAAAAATTTATTTTTTACTCATTTTCAGAGCACATGAATTATAATTAAAACTCGTTTTGCATTAAATTAAGTGAAACTAAAGTTTTATTTTGAAACAAAATTTAATTCTTTTTGTTTTGAATTATAATTTCGAAATTTTATTCGTTTATTAAATTTATAATTTAATTTAATTTGTTTTTATCATAAAATCACAAAAATTTTGCTTCAAATTTTGATTTGCGTTTGGATTTAAGTTAATTTTACATCAATTAATGCGAACCAATATTTGAAGCAAACTTACAATTTGTTTATATATACGCTAAGCTTTTAGTTTGTTGTCATCTTTAATAATAATAATAATAATAATATTTAATAAAAACGTAATAATCATTGAAATGCTTGAAAGCTATTATTTTTCCTTTCATTTTGAGTGAATTAATGACAAAAAAGCTGAGAAGTATTTACATATTTTGCTTCAATTATAAGAATTTTGATGACTTTTAGACAACTATTGCAAAAAACGACAAAAAAACTAAATATTAGTCATCGTCTGAACTACTGGTCGACTCGTCATCCAAGTCTTCAGCCGTCGGCCATTTCTTCGGACTCGAATCCAAATGAATCGTTTGGTTGGAAAGTGTTGTTGTGTTACGTTTGAAGCCATTAAAGCCATTCCTTGCATTTATGAGATCTTTGAATTCTTTCACTTCGTCTTCAGTGAGTGGTGCATAGGAAGGGTCGTCATCGTCTGGTTCTGCCTTCCATCCCAATTCCATTAGCAAACGGTGTTCCGCTTCCAAAGAACTCGAAAGAACTCCCATATCTTCAATTTGTTCCGATTGTAGGCAAATGCATTGATTAATGTTTTGGGCGTTTTTGACGTCATTATCGTAAGTGAAAGTGTTTTTACCCGAATTACTCTCTGTTTGGGAGACCTCTAAATTCTGACTTTTTGGTGAAATCTCTAGTTTTTTGAGTTTCTCTTCAAATTGATTGCAGTCTTTATCGAACTCTTTGTCTTTGTTCTGATCGTTTCGAATGGAATTAAGAAAATCGCTTTTATTTGATCTTTTTTTAGGGTTTTTAACGAGAATTTCCATCGCAGGTGTAGTCGTTTGAGCACTTGTTTTGGTCGTCAGTATCGGTTGAATTCTTGAGTAAATGGCGTTCTCTTTCATAATACCAGTCTTTGTTTTTCCCATCAAAGATATGTTTCGATATTTTCCGGATGAAATATTTAGTTTAGAAGAAGTGGCGCCGTTTGGATCAGATTTCAAACTGTTTTCAATGTTATCAAAGTTGGCGACAGAGCTATGGATTAGTTGTAAATTTTTTGAAGTACTCAAGACTTTCGATTTGTTTGAATTACTCCACGCGCTGTGAAAACTTGAATTATCGTTGGGTCCGACATTTGTTCCACTATTGGTGTCATTAACTAATGAGGGGAACTCCTGATTGAAAACATTGCAATTCTCTTCGTTAGTGATTTTCTCATTCGACTCATTGTCTAAATTATGTTCCGATTTATTAAACGACTTTTTAATTGAATTGAAATTTGGTTTAAAAGTGTCGGTATTTCTGTTGAGTTTAGAATTAGAATTGGAATGATATCCAACGGGTTTCTCGCGATAATAAAGTTGTCCACCACTTCGATAAGGAGGTCTTCCATTCGGATCTACATATTTCTTATTTCGAAAACCATTGACATTGTTTGCAGTATTTTGAGAGTTGGGTTTATTGAACTGCTGTTCGCTTCCGAATGAGTTATGGCGTGAACTTAAATAATGTTGAGATGAGTCGTCATTACTATTAAAGCGATCGCGTGGTTCGACCGAACCGTTAGACAAATTGTTTGGACTGCAATTCAGTTCTTTTCGTTGGGAACTGTTGTAAGAGTTATTGGGAAAACGTTTTAGAGAAACTTCTGTCGACGGACTAACGATTGAAGAACTCTTTTTTGAGAGCTGTGTGTCCGGGAGTTTAAGCCAAGCAGGAGTGAAGAAGTCGTGAGCGGGCGGAGCGTTCGGGCTCTCCATTACTTCTGCCAAACAAAGACCATAATTAGGTCTCGTCTGGACTTCTGACCAAACAATTGTTATAATGTATTCTCTCTTTTCTTCAAAATAAGGTTTTCTTAAAAATTGAAAGGTTTTCAAAATATAAAAATATTGCCGAATATATGACTGAAATAATGGATAAACAAAAGCTTAAAAACTATTCGTTGCAACGAATGTCGACAAATAAGACACTTATTTTAAATAAAAACTCATTTCAAACCATTTCTATCAAAAGGCAGTAAAAATTTGTCAAAATTATACTAAAAAATTAGTTTAAAATTAAAAAATAGTGACAAAAATTATTGGCTAATAAACCAATGGCTCTCTTAATGTCTGTCAGCCAATCATTTAAATCAAAATTATTAAATCATTTAAAATCAATAAATATCTGAGAAATTAATTCACAATTATTTTCATAACAAATGTTTTGAGCGATAATTCAAATATTATAACAAAAAATGATTCATTCATTCATTGGTAGATTCATTGATGTCTTCTTTGGATTCAATTATAGAAAACCTTTAATTATTAAATTAATAAAATTTGTCGTCAAATATAAGGGAAAACCAATTAATTATAATAACGTTTGTTTTGAAGCGTTGTTTCAACTGATGGTGAGAACCATTTAATAAGAAATATGCGGTTAATATAAACCAGGAAAACACATAAAACCAATTTTCTGGATATTTGTGTCAAAATTTCACCAAATCTTTACTTGAATTGAGTCAAACAACTGTGTTATCGATGAGTGCAATCAATGCCATAACCACTCGATTACTACGGATTAAACACATAATTCAATCAATATTTAAATAAATTCAATTGTAATTCAAATATAAAATACAGAATCAAATTAATTCAGTTTAAAACAAATGAAATATTTTGAGTAAAAAAACTTTAAAAACAATTTAAAACAGTTTTTCCTTATTTTGAAAACAACTCCAAAATAGTGTTATTTCGACAAAACATTTGTTTAGATTTTCGTTAATTTTACGAATTTTAAGAAATAAATTGATTTAAAACTAATAAATGACTGAAAAAACATTTTGAAAATTATTTAAATCAATGATTTATTAACGAAAATAAGAGTCAAATGAAAATAAATTAATAAATAAATTAATTAAATTATTGCTTACTTTTAAGTGTTAACCAATTTTTATCAATACTTTTAAAGCGATGTTTTAATTGAGAAAAAATTGCATAAAATTGTAATTTGAATTCAACTTTAATTTCATTCAATAAATAATAATTTGAAAATTTGTGTCAATTATTGCTTTATTGCGAAAACAATTGATTTTTATTATTATTTTTAAAACGAGTCAATCATTTGAACGACTGTTACGTTAAAAATGGCGGAAAACTTATTAAGGAAACAGGATATTACGACATAAACATTAGTTAGAGTTTAATTCACATAAAACGTAACAAATAAGATTTAACAGTTTTCATCATTTTTGTTGAAAGTGGGCTCAAATCAAATCTTTTTTTTTTTAAATAACAAGACTTTTGTATTACTCTATAATAATTGAATATTAATTCATACTTTAATTGACATTTCTATGAAATGACAACAATATTAAAAGTGATAATATCTTTGATTTGATTTGAATGTCTTTTAAATCAATTTGTGCTCAAATTTACTTCTAATTAAAACAATGTCAAACACTAACACTTTGTTGGAGTCCGAGAATAGACAGCGAACCGAAAGGTTGGCTCAAAAGATATCTTCACTCAAAAATGTAAACAAATTTTTCATTACATTTAATACTATTTTATTAATATATATATAATTCTATTAATATATATATATATATATTAATGATAATTTTTAATTGAATTTTTCAATTATATAGTTATTTGTCATTAAATCTCTTGTTTTTTGACAAATGATTACTCGAAACAAAAAACTTAATTTCGTTGACATTTAATGAAATATTCAGCGTTTGTTTTACGCTTTTTATTGACTTTTTGGCAAAAAGTCATAATTTTAGTGAAAAGTAATTAAAGTAATCAACAAATGCATCACTTTTCTTAAACTCTTTAAAACCGCGAATTTTAAATATATTTTATGACATTTTTTTTAAATATTTGTTAAGTTTTTGAACTAATTTGAGACAAACCTCCAAATAATCACTTTTAAAGATTAAATAAATCAATGTTTGGGTTTATAAGCGCGACATTCATTTGAATTGACATTTAATTAAACCCCAATTTTAATGGTTTTGAAAACATTTTTCTTGATTTTTGACTTCTGTTTTATAACGAAGGGATACAACAAATAACTCTTAGATTTTATGAATTCCTTTTGAGTTTTTAAATGATTTAATGATTATATTTTAATCGCAAATGAATTCAATTACTTAAGCGTTACTAAAATATGTGTCTCTTTTACCCCTAAATGAGTAATAATTGAGGTTTTATTGAAATGATTTATATTTAAACGAAAAAAATGTGAAATTTGTTTGAAAAGCAATACTTTTGACTTAAAATAATTGAGTGGTTTTTCTCTTATGAATTTATAATGAGTTAGTCTCAGGTCATAAGTTGTAGTCCTTAAACTTGAATGTTAGTGATGTTGGGCTCAAATGTTGATTTCTTGAGTGCATTCACAGCAATATATCGTTTTATATGATTTAATGTTTGATTATTTATTCAAATCTATTTTATTCGCCGAAAATCGCGATTTTTATTTGAAGATACATTTGAAATGAGATGACTCGAAGTCACCACAAGTTATGTGCGTTTAAGACGAGTAACTTTTTTTCTGTTTTTTTTTCTCTTCAGAAATAACTTTTTATAAACTCTTCGCTTAAATTTAAACTTTGATAAGAAGTAAATAGATTTGTGGACAAAAAACAGTAAAAACGGGTCGAAAAGCATACCATAAATCTGAATGACTTTTAAGTTGTGGTCTTCAGTTGCCATCAATTAAAAGCGTAAAATTAATTTATGAATAAAACATTTCATGTTTTTCTGTTAGAAATTTTGTTGTGTATATAAATTTTAATAGCGTTAAAGTTAGAGTCGGGTCAATCTTAATCTTATTCCACTATTTATTTTTAGTCACGTTTTAGTTCTTTCATAAAAAGCATTTTTTCTTCGCATTTAAAGCACTTTTGGGGATAAACTCATATTTCTATCAAATTTTAATGTCATTTGATTTATTCGCCACTAAAATAGTCCCTCATTTTATTTTAATCAATTGATTTAATTAAGACATCGTTTAATGTTTTAATGTCTTATATTTTTGAAACTTTCAGTTTGCGATCGACATCGAAGTGGAAACCAAAGAACACAACAAATTATTAGATAATGTGGTAATTGTTTTCTTTAAATTTATTTCACTTTAATAACATTTCCCAATACGGATATAGAGAACAACTTTTTGTTTCCCCCTTTAAACTATGTATTCCTCTAAGGGTTGAGTCTCTTATTTCTTACTTTTTATTATTTCCTTTAAAATCTTTGAAATATTTTTGATTTATTAATAAAATTTCTAATAATTCTTATAATTTGTTTTGATTTTAGGACAACGATTTTGATAGTAATTTAGGTTTTCTTACGGGAGGACGAAATCGACTCAACCGTCTCTTACAATCTGGTCGTCAAAATCGACGATTTATGTGTTATCTGTCACTCATTTTCACTTTCTTTTTATTATTTGTATATTATTTCATAACAAAATATCTCTAATTTTTAATTTATTTTTTTCAAATTTACAAAATATATAAAACATTTCTACAAAAATATAAATAAATACATAAAAAATAAATACAATAAAAGTTAAGTAATTGATTAGTAGTTAAATTAGTTATAAATTCGTTAGTTCTGAACATTTTTCAACTGATGACTAAAATTCAAGGGATGTGATGCCTCTTAATTTTGATTTTGACATTTAGGGAATGCCTCATAAAAATACTATTGTATGGCGTTTTACATTTCTTTGATAATTTTTTTGGCTCAAAATTTCAATATTTTTGAATGAACTCAATATTTTGTTTTTATAACAATCGGAGCACATTCTTTAGAGATCCCTCCGTTAGCCATCAGTTTATCATTAGAAGTAATTAATGTGTTTTGAGACCTGAGTTTCAAACTAAGCTTAGATCACAGCCTTAATTGGATTCTACACTAAATTAAAGAATTTTTTTTATTTATTTTAAGCTTCATTTGAAACGTCATTAAAAACTGATTTTAAGGTTTAGAGAAAAGTATTTACAAAACAAGCTCTGAGTAGTGGTCATGAAATTGTGATACTATTAAAGACTAGTTATGTAACAAAACATTTGGTTAACATTTCCTAATAAGTGTTTAACAAATTAGTTTTGGAATTAATATTAAAATTAAAACCATTGGAAACATTGACTTCAGGGCTGACGACATATTGTTCTCATCTTTTTTTTCTATTTTTCGATCTATTGTTCAAAGAATTAGAATTAGAATTAGAATTAGTGATCATTTGGTGAATATAATTAACAAAAAAAGTAATACCTGAGGCGTTTGTTCGCCACGATTTAGTGGTTGGCTGTGTATCGGCGTCATACCAGTGCGGATCTTTTGTTATGGCCGGTCGCGGCGGTGACGCCATTATTGGCTTAAGGCCCGGTTGAGGTAATGGTCTAATTGGTGGATAAACTGAGGGCTGGTGGGGTGGCATTGGGAAGACTTTATCAGGCTTTAACTGCCAATTAGTCCTAATTGGGACATAAGATGTGATGGGAGGTTGTCGTGGACACGAAGCTATTAATGAAATGATTGGCTTTAATTTCAACAAA
Organism: Galumna lanceata; assembly: GCA_034695685.1. Taxonomy (NCBI): domain Eukaryota; kingdom Metazoa; phylum Arthropoda; class Arachnida; order Sarcoptiformes; family Galumnidae; genus Galumna; species Galumna lanceata. The sequence goes on from JAQFZL010000068.1 coordinate 15,998, forward strand.
TCGATTGATTATAGTCTATAATACCATGTTTTGTGATTTTCATTCCGAATATAAGGGGATCTTCACCTCTAAAGAAGGAAAACAAATCGTTATATTTTTTTTTGACAAATTAATGATTTTAGTTATTGAAAGTGTTTTAATCAACAAATGAGGCATCAATTCATTGATTAATTATTGAAAGAAACTAATTTTCTATAATAAAAATCATTAAATCTTTGAAACAAATTCAACGAATATTTTATTAATCGTTTTCTTCAACAAAATTGTTCTGACTTTTGTTAAGAGAAGAGATAATAAGTAATCATTAATAAAATCAATCGTTTAATTAATTAACTGAAAGAAGAATTTCTGTGAAGTGAGTAATACCTGACACAACTCTCTCCGGCCTCTTTGATGAAAGCCTCGTCTCCATTCCTATAGATTTTTCCAGCCTTTGGTTTAAATTTAAAAAAAGCAATTCATAAGACATTAGAAAATGTATTAAATAATGTTTTGATGAATATAGACATACAAAGCATTGGTGTCCCGGCATATCTCTTCTTTGTGTAAAAGTATAGAGAACTCCGTCTTCTTCCCAATTTCCGAGACAACGATATTCTCTTTCTAAAGGACAACAAAATTATCTCTCATTAGAATCATTAGAAACTAATAAATAATAATAAATGAAAATAATTTGACAGAAAACTTCAAATCCAAAGAGAGTTCAAACTTTGAAAGTTTGGAGTCGAGAGAGAGTTTGAAAAATTGTAAAACTATTGAACAAATCATTATTTCTTTGCTATTCTTTGCTATTCTTCCAATTTTAGTGATGGAACGCAACTCTGCTCTTATTCTTCGATTCAAAGAGACTTGAATTTATCATTTTTATCGAAAATACAACAAAAAAAGTTGAGATTCATTTTTCAAACATTTCTAACCACTCATTATATTTGAAAAGAAATTCAATGAAAGAGAGTTTAGTCACTTAAAAGTGAGTGAATCCAACATTTTTTTATTCATTGAATGCCTTAAAAGTTGTGAAATTTTCTTCAAAACCTTTTTTTCTTTATATAATTGAAGTAATAAATTGCAATCAAATGAAGTCCGCGTTACAGCTGTTGTTAATTTGCATCAGAAGAGCAGTGAAATGGCCGACAACTGACTATCGTTTTCTCTTTACATTAGAAACTTAAAGATAATTACTCGAAAAGACTGGTATTGCTTTTGGTATGTGCTATGACTCCAATTCTATATGATTTCATGGTTGGCTCACTTTTTATAGGGAGTCGTATTTAGACGTAATTTGATAACAATTTTTCATAATTAAAAAAGAAAGGGATAATCATTTTAAAAAATGACAGTAAATGACAATAAATTCCTCAAACAATTGAAACAATTTTCAAATAAAATAACTTATAAATTAAGATTCGATGCATACCTTCGTAGACATGAGTTTTGTTTTCACAACTGCTGACACTATAGAACATAATGTCCGGATTATTACAATCTGAGGCCACTTTTGCACAGAGACCAGAAGTGCCCGGAACTACTCCACTGTAGTCACCAGTAATGGGACAGGAGGTGGACTGTGCAACAATTGTCCCTTCAGTGGATAAAAAGCAAATTATATAATAAGACAATGAATTCATTGAATTCTTATTTGAGAATTAAATTTCACTAATTATTTAGAAGTAGAGAATCATTACTCAATCATTACTTAAATTAAGTTAATTATGAGATATAAGAAGTAATAGCATTAGTCAGATGGTAAGACTCACTGCCTTGAGTTATCCAATTTGATGTCGTGAACTGATTGTCATTACATAAGTTATCAGACATCACATCACTAGACTTGTCGGCGAATTGGAATTCCATTATATTAGGGGAACGTCGTTTCATCCAAACACAATTATAACTTTCGTCTCCGCTATTATTTTTCACAAAAGAATTTCTATTAAAACTGTGAACAAAAGCTAAGTTTGAGAGTAATACCAGTGCGTGACTGAATGAACAATAAATCTGTCGTTTGGAGTATTATTCTGTCTCATAACACATCTCGATGTGATTGTGCGGAATTGATTTGACTCATCCCGGAATATAAATCGATTGCCATCAATGGTGGATCTCTGCCACTTGCCCTGCATCCAATCCGGGAACCGGCACTTTGAGTTCTCTACTAAAGTCGGCGTTTTTTTGTTCGGCACTGAAATAACAAATAAAATCTTAGATCCAATTAATGGATTCAAATCCAATCGAAATCTTTGACATTCTTTCACTTCTTTTTATTGTTCTTTTATGTTCTCAAATGTTTGGTTTGACATTAAATTAACGAATAAATGTCTAAATTCTAAAAAAGTTATATGTTTCTTACCAGGAGTCAAAATAAGTGACTCAAAGCCAGAAGTGGCACTCGTCAGTTGAGAGTTGCAAGTTGAATCAGATGAAAGAGACACATGAATTCTACCAGTGCTCGACTCCTCGTTATACAACTGGAGTAAAGAATAATTGTTTTTAGATTTGAGTCTTTCATTAAAATTGTTTTTGTTTTTCTTTTCTTTAAAATATAATTGGGTTTAAAAAGAGTCAGTCTTTTGGTTGGTATTCAGTAATGGTTTTGAGTCTTTTTTTTTTTGCTTCAGATTTGGTTATATTGAGTCAAATCAATATTAAGGTTTGAAATGAATTTCAGTTGATTTGTTAGCAAAGAATTGATAGGACTGGCATTGAGTGTTACTCTAGAGTTGTTGTCAATTTAAGTGGGAAGTGTTCGCCGCTCTGTTATTTTAAAGTATACTCACAAGAGATGACTGTTCGCTGTTATTATTTTTTGTTTGCTTTCGCGGAATACATACTATACTATAATATATTGAAATAGTTGTGCTCAGGTTGTGCTCACAAATGAATATTATGAATGGCAGACAAACTCTATTTCCAAGAGTGAATTGGGGACTGCATTCCAAACCTGAAGCCATGCGAAAATCTAGCAAACCTTAGAGTAATTCTATGAACCAAAACAAAGTAGTCAGTGCTATATAGACGCCTAACCAATAACTTGAAAATTCTAGAATGATTTGCCAAACATATTGTTCTTATGATCAACAAAAAGAAGAAACGCTAAGAAATGTAATTTTTCGCCACAAAATTTTACTTTAATGACTCAAATGACTGATTGGGTGACAATTGGCTACACTACAAGAGTTGCTTCACTTTCAATCGGCGGTTCCCACAATAGGAATGCCATTCAAACAAATAAAATCACAAATAATTTAGTTGAGGTGTAATAAGAGAGAGAAAATAATATACAATAGTGTTTGTGGGGATCTCTTGGGACACAGTATATAGAGTATAGCACTTACCCCACATCTGTACTTAGGTCTGGCTTCTGGCTCTTCACGCAAATCCATTAAAGCCAAATAACGATCCCCGCTATGACTTTCCCAATCGCCCAAACAAAGGAAGTGTATGTCTATTGAAGACATAATCAATCGAATCAATCATTTTATTAAAATAATGATATCTAACCAGTTGTAGGGAATGAGCACTGTCTGAATTTAGCCCCCAATGCATTTCCATGCGGACAATTACTCAATTCAGAGAAATTCTGGTCGCAGTGCTGTTCGCCGTTATTTGCGATGTAAGTAAATCTATATTTTCCATTAAATGGACAGAAGACATGTTCCACAGACTGTAAGCCTCCCGGAATGTGTTTACCTGTCAATAGTTTATAAACATTACAAAACATAAGTCAAGTTCTTCTAAGAATATTCTTTATTAATGAGTGTTGAGGACCACCCACTTTCACAATAGAAGGTTAGCCAAGAACTGACTTTCGCTCATTTGGCTCAATAGCTAAGGCTAAGCTACCGGACATATGAAGGCTCACTAATTATTCGGTGTTTGCTTTTAAGATACTATAAGTCAATAATTTTTAATAAACGTTGAATTGCATATAAAGTCAATAAATTAAGGGGTGTTTTCTCTTTCAGACTTTTCTGATATATTTTATCGAAAAAAATGAGAAATCTGTTGAAAAAATGTGCTTTTGTTGGAAATATCGACAGAATGTGAATAAATTAAACATTTAGATAAAAGTTTAAAAATGTTACTCATATTGTCTGACATCGTATTCGAATGAATGATTATATGATAGTAATGATAGTAATAATTAAAAACTAAATTTAAATTCAGAGGAGAGTCCTCTCATCTGTTGCTTAAAGAACTTGAAAATTGTATTTCAGATAACTATCAATAAAAGTGGTGATAGTTTTTTGAAGGACTCGTTATTAATAGTTTCACTCAAGAAATGAACTATTTTTTTATTACTCAAATAAAATATTTGAGAGAAAGAGAGAGAAAGAGAGATCGCTTGAAAATCACTAAATCATAAGCCATTAGGTGTGTATTCGGTTCGGCATTTGTTTCAGGGGTTCATATAAATTGCATTAACTTATCACTAATATATCACATCCGAACTTCAAATTTTTATAGAGGTATAAGTCCTGAGTCGCGCCCACGTCTTCTCAAATCGAGAATTTTTTTTTTGTTTAAAACTGAATGCTATAAAGAAATGCTTTCATTTTTTTTTTGATTCAAAATAATTTATGTTTAAAATTGACTTAAATATCGAGTGTTAAAGTTTTCCAATAAAAAATTGATAGCAAATGTCTTATATCTTACGAAAGAGCATAATTTCTTTGAACTTCTTCTCGAGCACGTCTTTATCAAGAGGACAGGTAGCTCTGGCTGCGTCTTCATTGGTGTAACAACGGGCCAAACCTTGAAATGAGAAAAAGTTTAATTAGAGAATAAAAATAAAATAAGAATTTTAAATGAAAATAAGTCGAACCTTCAGTATGTAATTGAATGACATTCGGGGTTTTCATAGTCAGATGAAAGCAACGCATACAGTCCTCAACTCCTGTACTATCTTTAAGGATGACATTATTGCCCCTCCGTTTATGGCATCGACCCCATGGAGGTATTGCGTCCGCTTCTATTGTAATTTCTGAATAGGTAACAATGGTACCTCCGTCGGCACCTGATGCCTGTGTTTGTATCAAAAATGTTCCTTGATACTCTATGGGAAAGTAACACCCATTCAAACCTAAAGAATGAAAAATTATTTTGTTTTTCATTTTATGCAAATGTTTTGTGAAAAATTCAGTGTTTATTGAGAGAACTCTCGTTGACTTTTAACCTAATTATTCTCATTATTATTATTATTACAAATAACTCATTCAAGAAAAGTTCATTTCATTGATTTCCTCAAATATATAATTAATTTCTTAAAATTAAAACAATTAATTCGTGGGTTTTTGTATATTTCTTTTGGACGTTAATGTCTTATATTTTCCGAAATGATATGCAATTATGAATTCAAGTAATGCTTTAGAATTTCTGAGTATTTTTCAGTTATATTACTATATGAGTTCCCAAATAGTGGGAAATATTTTATGAATTGCTCAACAATTTTCAAGTCAGAGGTAAATGACCACTCCTTAAGTCTTGGTTTAATTCATTAATTTTTTATAAACTTTAAGAAACATTAAATTTTATTGCATTTAAAGAAATATTAAGATTAGATTTGAGTCTTTATTAGAGTCTCATATGAAATAAAACATTAGAAACAGCGCTGAGAATATAATATATATATTACTATAATTGTATCACATTTACGGTTCACTTCTATTAATTGAATATATTATTTCATGTGTTCTATATTTAATCAATGATTCAATCAATTATACATTTTATAGTTTTATAGCATATTTTCATTGAGTCGTATCAAAATTTTTATCCAATCGATTTTCAAATTCCAAGTTTATTGATAATTCAAGTACTCTTATTACAAATTTGATTAATTTAAGTAATTTTACAACAAATAGAAATTTTGACAAAAAATGTTTTATTCCGTACTATAAGATATTTTTGAAAGATTTTCTGACGCGAAAATAATTAATGTCATTAAATGTCACAAAATTTAATTCAATTTATATTCTTCCAGAAAATATCTGAAGGAAAAGAATTTACGAATCCTTTAAAAAATAAAAATAAAAAAACTTTTAAATTGAAAAGTTTCGAGAATATGAAAAGTACTAATATATTAACTTTTGGGAAAATTTTTGAATATTTTAGGAAAAGTTTCGTCATTTGCTATCATATGCTATAACTGTGGCATTCATTAAGGATTTGGCGAATATGGGGCCGAATAGGGCCGCACCTCAATTTGAATCGGCTTTGATATCGCCATTTGAATGGCAATCAATGTATGAACTGCTAGATTTCCCACGACTTGCGTGACATATAACGCCATTTACCGAACGCTTCGATTCTACTAATGGTTAGCCTCTTATGGCCATACAATTAAGCGAACACTACATAAGCATTGCTTAAAACCGATACAACTTTTCATTCTATGTTTTTATAAATATTAAAATTAAAAATAACTTAAGAAAAGCTTTGATTTTAAAAATTAAAGATTTGTTAGTTTGTGAACAACTGATTCAATGAGTGCTTAAAAAATAGTTTTAATTTAAATTGTGATTAATATTACTTTTGTGTGCATTTAATTCAAACACATTTATTAACACAAATATGTTTTAAGTGCAGAAATTTTTACATTTCTTTGAATTTATTTATTTCGATTCATTACTGGAGTGAAGTTCAAACATCAGGAATGGCACTCATTGTCGGTATTCATTCGTGCGTTATTCCACTAATAGAGCACGTTATTAGAGAATCACGCGATTACTGTACAGCACAGGACCTGCTATTCACCTGTGCCTACATTCAGAAGATGAATAGTTTGAACATCATTAACGCTTTTAATAGACCAAAGCATACGGCAATGAAGAGGGTATAACCATATAAGTATAAGAAAAGTCAAACCCAAATTCCTCAGTACATAGAAATGTTGTTATAATGTAATATTCATTAAGAAAACTACCAAAAAAGTGTCCACTCATTCAAAATTATTGGTTTCTCTATTTATAATCATTGACTGACTTATCAATTATGTGATGAAAATCTGACTAAAAATGATTTTACAGTAGTTCTCAATTGATTCTGAGTTGCACCTGTCCTGTGTTTGTGCTGTGCTTGTGCTGTGCTTGTCCTGTGCCATTTATTCATTGATGTGTTAGTACTCTTTAACTTTTAGAAAGTTGTTCTTTGATTTTGTGTTTGAAACGAATAATAAAGGAAAGGCATGCAATCCATGAAATTCAAAGAGCGATGCATTTGATTATAATATATGATAATCACGAAAACTGAAGACAAAAATATTTTGAAAATATTCTCATCTCTTGGCGTCAAATGTATTCAACTTTCAAATAGATTTTTCTTTTCAATGATTAGAAAAAAAAGTTCGAATTTGAAGACAATTCCCCAAAAATAGTGAAAAGTACTGAAAAGTACTGAAATACTGGTTTCGATTTCATCTAAAATTCAGTGTTTTTATCATAAGAAGTGTCGGAACCTGAATTCCATTGACTCAAAAGGTGTGTCCTCTGATATATAACGTAAACTAATTAGAAAAGAGTCTGCCTTAGGATTCTTATGTCTCACATATCGATGGTTTAGTCCTTAAAAAACAAAAACTCAGCATTTAATGACATTCACAGCAAAATCTAAAAGATTTATGGATTCCTTCAGAAGTTAGTCACTAATAATAAATAATTGGAGACAAACAGAGTCAGGAATGCTTACTATTCAGACAAACATATTCACTGATCAATTGGTTTATTGATGGGCACTACTCAACAGACCCTTAAACCACATCCTGGTATTGATGTCGACTCAAATACCAAAAATAATTGGCATTTCATATAACTATTTGAGGGAAAACTAAATTAATGTTTAGTTGAATAAAAAATATTCAAAAACTAATGATTGACCACAAGAACAACAACTGCTGTATCCAAGAATTGCCTTAAATGGCATCACCTGTTGATCGCTGAGTTTTTTTATCGACTAATATAACAGGAAATACATAAGAAAATTGTGCCTTCGCTTCACTGAATAAGAAGAGAGCAAAAGTGTCATTCCTAAGAGAGAGTACGTCTCTGGCGCTGATGGAGGTCGGGACGGGTCGGTTTGGTTTTGCTATGGGTTGTTGATTCGTATGTGCAGGAAATACGTCCTGCCCTTAAGGTATTACATCTAATGTATTGATGGCTTTGTTGAGGCTTTTATCACAAAAAAAAGTAAAGCCAACGACAAACAAAGACAATCACAGAATCCATTTGAATGCCATCAAAGACGACATTTCGATGATTACTACCTGTGATCTTACCCTACGATTACCACTTCGTTTATCTCTCCCTTCACTAATAAAATATGAATCGAAATAATAATTGATGCAAACATTCACTCATTTGTCACCGATTTTTATGGGCCTCTGATCTCAATATACTGTAATTATATTATAATAGCCTTAAAAAGATTGGACTGAATTGTACTGAATAGACAGTCAACAGGTAAAAACAGGTAACAGGTAGGCAACGCGTGCCGCCGCCGTCTGCCAGCCTTTACGCATTAATAATTGTCAGCCAATTGTCCATATGCTGTGCTCCGTTCAGGTTTAAAAACGGATCATTTTTATTCAAGAAAATTGTTTTTTTTAACTATTTTCTTGTCTGAAATAATAAGACATCTGTTGAATGGTTTTAATCTTTTGGTCAAATATTCGTTTCATTTAATAAAATTATTTCAAGAAAGAGATTTCACGAAATAACACAAAACAAGTTTTAATAATATTTTAATATAATTTCAAAGTTAATTACCTTTCGATATAAGGCTTTCATATAATTAATACCGTTTTGTTCGCTTTGTTGCCACAAATAATACCTTCGACTTTCTTAATGACATACATATGATTTCCGTTGTTATTAAAGGGAAATTTCCTCTTAAGAAATGATATTTAATTCGAAAACATTTTTAAATACCAAATACTCATTCATTTAAATGTTTTCCGATTTCTTTTAAAAGATGTTAACAATAAATGTTTGGCTTCTGTTTTCTCTCTTTACTTATAAAAGTAATAATCATTTTTAAATAACTGTCTCAAATTGAAACATAATCGTACAAATCTCTCTCCCCTCTCCCTTTATCCCTCTCCTTATGTAAGCCAAAGGCAATTGTCGTTAAGATTGGAAGTGAGTCTACAATAGTGTTCAGCTGAGAAAAAGTGGAATGAAGTCACGGTCAGCTGATTTGATCCGGATGTTAGTAATGATTGCGAGTTGAATGTAATCGCAAAAAGCATTGCCTTCGATGTAAGACTTTTAAAGATTGTTTCGCATTTAAGTGTAAAGTAATGTAAAGTACAAACAAAAAATGCAGTTAACATTTCATACAAGACTTTGTCTATTGAGAAGACATTCCTTTTCTTTTTTGGACAAACAGTGATCTTGAATTATATGAGTGGAGTCGGATATATAAGAAATGAGTGTCAGTGCTTTCTCTGTCCTTTATTTGTGTATTAAAAACAATTATAATTATATAAAAGAATAATTTTTGAAATACGAATAACAAATGGGAGACATATCTGAAGTGGATCAGTAGAATGACTGCTCTCACCACTAAACAGACCAGTCCTGACTCTAGAAAAGTCTTCAGGTGTACTACAATTCAATTAGAAAACTGGTCTTCAGCTTCTATTTAGACAACAAGAAGACTAGCATTCGTGCAAAACTCAATATTGAAAACTAATTGGATGGCAATCATTGAATTCATATCTTGTTTTATATTCAAAAGAAAAAGAAATTTAATCGAAGAATCAAATGAATAAGACTTTTATATGAATTGTTTGCTAAGATTTCTATCATTTAATAACAATACATAACATTAAATAATTATTAATTTTAGATCCAATGCTTACGGTTTTCATATTTTTTTATAGATATAAATTACTGAACGAAACTTGATTTTAATTTTTTTTTTTCAGAATTTTTTAAACTGACATAAAAAACGAGTTGTTTTCTCATTTTAAAAAACAAGTTATGATTAAATGAATGAAGTCTTGAAAAAATAGATTTCTCTCTCATGTGAAGTAAAATAATACTAAAGAATAATAATAATAATATGAAAATTCAAACTCAACTGAAGTTCATATAAAGTTTGAATTTTTTTGTGACTAAAAGAAAAAAAAGTTAAAACATTTTTCTTCGCTAAAACTTATA
>JAQFZL010000069.1:0-26019 GCA_034695685.1 Galumna lanceata
AGGACATGGCCATTGGCAAAAACTGATCAATGATTCTGAATCAATTGATCATGCAGATTTTAATGATATAATTCTTTTTATCAGATTCAGCGCCCTTATTCAAAACTTTACCGAGTAAGCCAAAATCATTGATTATTTCAGATTATTATATTAGGTTACTTTTTTTAATTAAGTCCTATTTTTCATCTAAAAATGTTGATGAGATTGGCGTAGTTGTAAAATTGAGCGAATTAAGGCTTAAAGACTCAGGTTTGTTATCTAATAGCCACTTTCTTTTCTCACTTCACTAGAATCAGAGTTTAGTTTCCCCTATAAAAATTCGACACTCGACACAAACATGAAACAAAATGAATGTATGATTTTTTAAATCTGAGTTGATTTTGAAGATGACTTTGTATTCATACAATTGTTAAGTTCAATCTCAGTATAAATGAAGACTTTCATTCCATTTATTGATTAATTTTTCATTTATTATCATTACAAAGTAAATATTCAATTGAAAACTAATTTCTTAATTCAAATGACAAATTTATCTTATTTTGTAATCAATTTTTCCATTTTTCACTATATTTTTCGATTGATTTTTCATCCTTATTTTTGAAAATCACTAAGATCCAATTGAAAATAATATCAAAATTTTGCTAAAGAGGAGGTTCTCATTTTCAAAACTCGCCGATTCAGATGATCTTAGTCTCTTTTTGAAGCTTATTAAAGGTAGATTTAAATAATGTAATCAAATTTGTCAAATAGTTATCTCGTTTCTGAAGGTTTTAGCTTGATAAAATCAGCAGTTCAAGTTTTGAAAGAAAAAAATGAGACTTCTGTTTAAAACACCAATTAACTTGATAATTTCAGCGGTGAATTTATTGATAAAATTAGAATAATGATAGTTTGAGTTATATTTTTATATAAGTAATATAATATAAATTATATCAAGTATTTCAATAAAGATATTGATTAAAAATCAAGTTTTACGTTAATATATTTTATATTTTAATAAAATAGAAAAATATTCAATTTATATGAATTAAAATAATTTTATTAATATAATCTCACAAATAATAAATAGTTTGAAAACATTATCATTAAATAATTGATAAAAGCAATACTATTAATTGGAAATATATTATAACAATAGAACCCAATTTTAGGTCCGCTAAGTTTCTCAATAAAATATATTAATTCGAATCGCATTCTCAAATTCATTCGATTATTTTCTATATAAAAACGTGAAACAGGTTTAAGAGGTTTATGTGCTAAATCACAAACACGTTGTAGTTTTGAAAACACGAATGATATAAAACATATAATTATTGATTCTATATACAGTCTAACCTCCCAAATATGAACAAGGTTGGTTTGAGGAATCTTGTTCATATTTGAGAGGTTTTCATATTTGGGAATTACCTCCCAAATATGAACATATGATGATATGAACATAATGTTCATATTTGGGAGGTTTTGGTATGAATATTCAATAATAATATTAAATGTTTAATTCATTTATTAATTACATCAATGGATACTTTGTTTGCATTCGATAGTCTGAAAAATCTTAACATAATTTCATCGAATTTATAATTTAAAGGTTTTCTAACAGTTTTCTGGTTCTTATTTCGATCCACTGTTTCGTTTAGATAATAGTCGGCTCTTTTAATGGTATTAATCACTTCATTCAAACTTATGCCATACTTTTATTATTATTTATTAGTTTTCTTTTGACTTTAAATGACAAATGTTTCTGTTTTGGAGACATTTTTAACATTTAAAATGAATACTTTTTAAACACAAGACTTATGGCAAACATTTGATTCAATGTTTTCATTGAATATATTTTAAATTACAGTTTTCTGAACTGTTGTTCATATTATAGAGGTATTGCTAATGCTATTGGTTTTGATAACTATGTTCATATTCAAGAGGTTTTCATATTTGGGAGGTTTTCATATTTGGGAGGTACTAACCCATTAAAAAGTGTATGATGTGAGTTGGGATATATGAACATGTTCATATTTGGGAGGTTTCATATTTGGGAGGTTTCACTGTATTATAATTAAATATTAAGTCTTTTTATTTTAAACATGAAAATCCATAAAATGAATGGTAGAGTTTAATTTTTAATACTAACCAAGTATCAAATAATGTGTAAAGTCATATCTTTGGCCTTTTTAATATCGATAAATATTTAATAAAAATATTATAAGCATTTATTGAAAGAATATTTAAACTTGAATTTACTGTTAATATAATTCAATAGTAATGTTAAACGAATAAACTTATTTTGTATACATTTTTAATAGAGTAGTAATGAATGACTTATAATGTGTTAAACTAAGAGTCAAAGTTTATTTAATAAATATTTCTAATTAATGATAAATAATCTTGCTAATTCAACTTTAAATTTCATCTTACGTTATATTACAAAAAAAGTATTCATCCGGATTATAAAACATCACTCACCCAATAAAAATATTAAATCAAATGAAATTATTTTTCACCTTGCTTCTTTAGTGCCCCAAAACTTAGATCATTGTTTTAACCGTTTTTCTCATTTTTACTGAAAAACATTATAAGTCTAAAAAAGAGATAATTCGAGAGAAACTTTATTAAACTTTTAGTTAAAAATTGACAAAATATGAGCCTAGGATAAATGAAACATTCATTTAATGAAATTTATTTATCAGAAGAGGAGGTCTTTCAGCGAATTGCGATTCACTTGAATCATCCGTTGGTTCTTCTCCAGTGTTTTGGTCGTTCATATTCTGTGTGTCGGGAGAGTTGGGAGAGTCGGGAGCCCTTTGACTGTTAACATTTTGGTTATTGACATTTCTTTTAAGGTTCCTTGCTACCTCCATTCCTCTTCTTAAAAGTTTGCTCATCCCTTCAAAAATACTGCTGAAAGGATTAAACTGTGATTCAATGGACGCAATCGAAGCAAAAATCACTAAAAAGAGGAGAGAAAGTCCTTTTGATCCCATGTTTTCAATTGGACTCAAACACAAACTTCAACACAAAATGATTGAAAACATCTCTCGGTTTTGTTTTTAAACGAATATTTATATTGGATTTCAAACTTGAACTCTGAGATGGCTTTTGTGTGACACCTGTCCAAAGACAAAATCAGGTGAGTTTTCAATTCTGTTTTCATTTGTTTATTATAACAAAATTCAAACAGAAATTTCTTTTGAAGAAAAATATTTTAATAAACAAAGAGTTTATTGAAAAATATTTTGCATTCATTTATTTGTTTAGTGTTTCATTGAATACCAATATTTTTTGATTGAAATGTATTTTAATTTATAAATGAAATAAAAAAATGCAAATATTTTGATTGCCTTCAATTCTATGTTGATTTTTGTCCATAAAATGTCAACATATGTGTAATAAATAGTAAACACCTTTTGTTTTGTTTACTAATTTATTCTAAAATATTTCTTATGCATTGAAAAACTGCAGATTTCAGAAGAGGTAGTTTTTAAATGAGACATTTATATTGGAAAGGTTTACAAGGTTTAGAAATAAGTCATTTTAAAATGAAATATAATGTTTATCTTGTTCAATTCAATGATTTTTTAAAATCGTTTTAACAAAAAGAATGTTTTTCAATGAGTTCTATATCTGTGACTCAATTTTAGATTAAATTATATTAACATACATTTCGGAAAATTTCTTGTCAATAGAGTTAAAAAAAGATAAATTTTCTTATTGAATGGTTTATTAGAAAACGACAAAATCACCATGATCAATTCGTGAAATTTTTGTTTAGATTCTTTTCCATCAATTATATCATTTATGGTTTCCAAATGAATGGCTTTTCTTTAAAATTAACATTTGATTAATGATTTGGAAACTATGAAAATACTATAAAAAAAAACTGAATTTAGAGAAACCATAGAATCCTTTGTGAAATTTAGCACAGAATAAGTACAGAATAAATAACTTTTAAATAGAAAATAAAAGTAATTCTAAATATCAACAGAACCTAAGCTTTAGTGCAAATTCTTGTGATCAATGTATTTGTGAAGAGATTCAGTGTTGCATAAGATTTGACACAACAATGAGAGGACTAAATATCAAATAAATACTTTTCAAATGAATTTCCATTTTATGTGAATATCTTTGAAAATAACCATTGATTTTAAGATGAGATGCGACCAAACTTAGGCTCTACTTTTCGTTATTATTTCTATATTATTGAAAACTAATCATAATTTTGAATATAATTTTTGTAAACAGAATTTAAAGGATTTAAGGATTAAATATTTATCTTTAAAATATTTAAGATAATTGTTTTTCAATTAATTTTTAATTGATTAAAATTGTTCTTGAACAAATAGTAGGCTAATCTCAAATTGCATTTAAAGTTGAAATTTAAATGAAATTAATTTATTATTTAATAAAATTAGTAAAAAACAAATGTAATTAAATGGATGTATTGATAACCTGGTATTCCCTGTATTATGTAAACAGTGTTTAAAACTATTTTCGTTACTCAAAGAGAAAAAGGTTTAAAACTTGACTTCTTTTCAGAGAATTTCTTTCATCAGTTCTTAAGACTGAGAATAACATCAGGTATTATATAGTTTGCACTATAGGTATGGTTTATATCAATCGATAATTCAACGCATATAAAGTGAACTCACATTTCTATAATTCAATCCCTTTCTATGTTTACGTTTTCTGTACTGAAAACTACAGAATTAAACTGAATTCCATAGAATTCTATTAAATGATTTTCATAATAAAATTGAGGTTCAGCTCAACATTGGGTTCGCATTTCTCTTTACCTTTACATCAATATTATATATTATCCCATTTGGTCTTCTGATGGCGATATGTAATTCACTGATCAATGTTTTGATGACTATTTAATGTTTGCTAACATTAAAATACATTTAGTTAATAGTTATCGATTGATTTAATTGCAATAATTGTGATAGTAATGTGATAGATCATTTGTTTTCAACAAAACAAAAATGGGTTAATTAATTATTGATAATTTGATAATTAGTGATTAATATGGGGTCGCCTAAAGGTCTTTAATATTTGAAATTATCAAGGATTTCGATTGTTTACATTAGGCCTAAGGATAGATACTTGGAAAGGTTTGCGCGCAGGTCATACTTACATCCGTTTCAAATGTGAGCAAAAAACATACCTTGATTAAAGTGTGCACACTTTTAAGGGTTTCTTCGAAAATCAAAACATTTGGCAAACATTTTGAAAGCAATGAATTTGACCTCAATTTATGGCGAAAGCATATTAATTGTCAATTGTCTCAAAATTCAGCGTTTTTTTGGAGGCAATGAAACAGTTGTTTAATATTTAATTTAATTCAAAACAAATGATTTTAAAAATTAAAATCAAATATATTTTAAGTGTATAGCTTTTTATTTTATCTTGTTAAAAATTGAACTATTGGCCAATTTATCCTTGATCAATTAATACATAAATGCTATTAAATTTATAGTTCAGGTATAGATAAAAAACGATCTCATTTTAGATAACAATAATATAAAATTGAATTTTAACTTTGATTTTGCGGTTAGAATGTATCGGACAGTCGTGTCATTCAATTGATGGGATAAATGAGTTCTTAAATATTAAATACAATTAAAAATTGTGTGTTTTTGCGAAATTCGCACAATTTATCGAAAAATACGTAACATTTTATAATTTAAGTAAACATTTCCTAATATAATATAGAATTAAGTATAACAAACATTAAATTATGTGGATATATATATGACGTGCCGTTTGATAGCATTCATATATTGATATTATAATAATGGATACAATTTCTTTTGTGGCTCTCAAATAGTCTATAAATATATTTGATATAAACCCGAAGGGAATGTAACGAATGTAATGATTTATTTCTGGTCCGTTCCTCAACAATAGCTGTTTATTTATGACTTAATTAAACAATTTATGAGCAAAAAAAACATCAAAACTAATAATTTTCTTCAAATTTTCTTTGACTCTAATTTTTATTACAAATATTTACATTCAATTCATAGCAAAAAAATAATGAATCAAAGATTTGGTCAACAATTTTGGTTAAGAATTAGAATAGTTATCAAAGAACTGACGAACTTCTCATTCAAATGTATCTTAAATAAGGTTTTATAAGACATAAAAAGATAACTTATTTTTTGGTTCAGTTCTATTGAAAGTCGTGAACAGAAATGAAAGTCAAAAAAGAGATGATTGACTCGACGTTTGGCTCATCGTTTACGTGAAGTAAAGGATAAAAATATATAACTTATAAATGAAATTAAGTCTCAAAATAATGAAATCGTAGCGAAAGAAATGATTATTAAAAGTTAAGTTAAAAAAGACCGCAATCTTTCAGATTATTTTTGATGATAACATCAGTGACGGCATCGAAAACGAACTGAATATTATTAGTATCGGTGGCACACGTGAAGTGTGTATATATCTCTTTTGTGTCTTTCCTTTTGTTAAGGTTCTCGAACTTCATCTGTATATAAGCGGCCGCCTCTTCGTAGGTGTTATTGCCTTTAGATTTGGACGAAATTTTCAATTAATAAATGAATCAAAATTCTAAACATTTCTCTTAAAAGTGTTTAATAATTGTTTTTATCGATTAATAGTGAAAAAAGATGTTTACCTGAATATTCTGGAAAACATATGGTGAGAGGCGATCGTTGGATCTTCTCCTCAAATAAATCTTTTTTATTGAGGAATAATATGATTGACGTCGCGATAAACCATTTATTATTACAAATCGAGTCGAAGAGTTTCATACTTTCAATCATACGATTCTGTGGTCACAAATATAGTTATAGACTTAAAGAGGCATTCATTCAAATCCTATCAAATGCTTTAATACTTGTTATGACTATATTTAGAAACCTATTCGTAATACTCAGTAAAAGCTTAAGTCAAGTAATAATAATAAGATTAATAGACAAATACTGACCACTTCTTCGTCCTCTGCCAGTACTAAGTCATAACCGGATAGCGCCACACAAAATATTATAGCTGTAACGCCTTCGAAGCAATGGATCCATTTCTTGCGTTCACTTCTTTGTCCGCCGACGTCAAACATTCTGTTCAAACATTCAATTTATAGTACTTTTCATTAATTCAATACAAAAAATTCTCTTAATTTGAAATTTATTATAAAATCATAGGTTTGTATACGAGAGGAGTTTCGACATTAATATTCAATTAGAAACTCCTCTTAAATGTTTTGCATAAACAGAGAGGAAAATCTTGTTATGGAAACTTTATGGAAAGGGTATTCAAGTGGACTCTTGTTATGATAAAAAGTGTTGATAACTCACTTAAAGTGCAATCCTTTGAAAGAGAAATGTGTTTCGACGATTCCGGTTGTTTTGACTCTAGTTCTGAGCACATCTTGTTGTGTGGGCACATAATTAGGCTGAGCTATTCTGTCCAATGAGTTCAAATAACTTTTGGTTTGGATAAGATTTAAAATTAATTAAAGTTTCATTTGTTAATTGACATACTATTGGGCCGAATCATTCAATTGGTATTCCCGGGAACGGGACAGACATGCCTGAACACCCGGGTCAGACCATAAACGCTTCATAGTTTGTGCCAATTCTAGAGTCAGCTCACCCTCAATGGAAGCGCCAACTGTTGAGAATAGTTTACGGGCGGCCTCGTGACAACCCGGGTCTTTGAAGTCAATCTTTAGTTGAGTCATGGCTTTAATGATTGCCATAAGACTTTGAATTGTATTCGAGTGAACCACTGGTTTGTATTGAAGGCATTCGTCTTTAGTATATCCGGATTCATGAATAATCCTCATTTGTTTGACTATGGTACTTTTGCCAGACTCACCGGCGCCCAACAATAATAGTTTAACTTCCCTTGCTGCCTTTTCCTGGTCAGCCCTGAGGATGCTATCGATCTTTTTGCTCCTTTCAATCGCTTCTTTATCACTGGTACTGACAGCACAACCCATTTGAACTCTCTTTTCACACAATTATTTATTACTTTATTTTCAACAAATGAGTAGTCGTTAAGTCCGAGCGTTGGATCCGTTGGACACAAATTCAGTGAAATTCAAACAGAAATCAAAATATTTTGGCATAAATTCATATAAAATTCAAATGAAATACAGTTTAAACCAAAAATCGTTCACTTTTCCAACGGACGAGAGATGTGCACAAAGACTGAACGATAGGTGAGAGCCTATTGAACTGATCTGAGCCAATCTGTTGCGCTCAGGCATAACACTCAAATATTCAAATAACACTCAAATTTGAGGCATGCGCTCAAAAAACACCACAATATTCGTTAGAAGTGGTGGTAATCCCTTTGTGTTTATATTCAATTCTAATCAAATTTAGGCGCCATTCATTCATTCATACATTGATTTATTAAACCAAACTTTCTCTTCAAATGAGTTCCCTTTAATCCCATTGAATACAATTAGAGATACAATTGATTATCATTTCATTTATTCTGAACTTATCTACAGAATTGTTGGCCTCAACTAATCAGAGATTCTGGTTATACCTAACCCTTAGGTTTAGTCCAAATTCTGTGTATCACTTAATCCCAGGAAATATATAAATATTGATTCCAAACAAAAATGCTTTCAATTCCTTTTCAAATAAACTTTTGAAAGTAAGTCATAAAAAAAGAGTAAAATTCATGATAAGGTCTGAGCACAGGTATAACCGGTTCTCAATGTGTGGTCAATTCATTGCAATTAATTTTTAAGATTCAATGAGTAGTCGATAACTTAGCGCTTATTTTGAAGTGATTTTAACTCTTATATAGCCTTCACTTATAAAGAGATAAATCTTTTGATAATTTCAATGACAAGTAGTTATCGGAAAAGTTTCAGTTATGGTTAGTTCAAGAGCTCATCATTTGATTCCATCCGAAAGTTTGTCAACAATTATATTGCAATCAATCATTGATTTGCTATAAATTTATTACTTTCAAGAAATCAACAAAAATATTAAACAAAATATTTAGAACTTATTTACAAATTTTGGCCAAAAATTAATAAATAAAACATTAATTAATTCAATCATTTGTGCAAAAGATGTCTAAAATTACAAAAAAATAACTAAACTCTTATTTACAGATTCTTATGAACATTCGGTATAAGTCATCACAGAATTACCCGTCCTTTTAGTGACGGTATGACATTTCTGTCCATTACCTCCGGAACTATGGCTCGAGAATGAGTTCATTTTAATACTATTGAAGTGATTTCCGCCAAAGAATGAGTCGCCGTCACCGAAGGTGTCCTCACTGTTGTGGTGACCAAAAAAGTTACCAAAAGATGAACCAAATTCTTCGTTATCGAAGTCTTCGAAGAGATCATCAAAATTGAAGCCAAAGTGAGAGCTATGGGACCGTCCGTGAGATCGGAAATGTTCGTCAAAGTGTTGCTGATTGTGATGATCACCACTCCTATGGAACTGGAAATGACTATCAAATCCCTTAAAGAATTCATTGAAGTCAAAGGGATGTCCACCGGCTGAGCCGAACCCTCCGTCGACGCCTTCCTCTCCGAACTGATCATATCGTTTGCGTTTGTCTTTGTCTGAAAGGACTTCATATGCTTTTGCGATGTCCCGGAACTTCTCTTCGGCGTCTTTGGCCTTATTCTTGTCCGGATGGTATTTCACCGCTAACTTCCGAAACGCTTTCTTTATTTCTCTTTCAGTGGCGTCTCGTTTGATGCCTAACAACTGGTAATAGTCTTTAGCGGTCAAAACGCGGTCCATATTATCACAGATCCAGAAAACAATAAAAACGGAATAAATCGATAAATTTGTTGCACTGATTCTCATTTTCACTAAAAAATATTACTTAAAATTATTAATTAAACTTAAAATTGTTATAAAAATAGTTAAAACCAAATGAATGACTGAAATCTTAACCAAAATTAAAGTCTAACTTTCGGTCAATAAATCATATGTTTTATAAGAAACGGTATTTTATATCACAAAACTGTTAATAAACGTATCGTTCTCTCATTGGTTAACAAAACACAAAATAAAAACAGAAATAAAGTTAAAGAATAAGAGAATGTGAGCCCTCTCTTATCCAATTTGTCATAATTTAATCCAAATATTATAAAAACCCATATTTTAAAGAAGACGTTATTAGTGTTTAAAAAATATCTTCGATTTAAAGGTCATTCTGGGGTTAATGTCTTTAGAATTTTCTGGTTTTAGAACTGTTTTCACCCAAACATGATTTTTCCCCAAAATATTTAAAACTAACCAATGATTGAATGACTTTTAGGGATAAATTAATAAAAATAGTGTGACGTAAATGAAAAGTGAAAACAATGCGAACCAATGTTTTAATATTTGTAAACAAATCTAACGTTCGTTTAAATACATTTAAATTCAAATTAAAACAATGGCCGAAGATATGATTCTTCCACTTCTCGGTTATAACGGTGACGACGAAGAGGATGACACGACTGACAGCGACGGTAAGAATAAAAATCAATGGCTTTAAAATGTGTTAAAAGTGTGTCAATCATTTCAAACATATCTTTGAATTAAAAGAAGGGATTAATAACGAAGCAGAAGATGACACCGATTGCAGTACAAATGGTGAGCGACAACGGGTTCAATACGACACAACACTTCCCTCACAACATAACTATTTGGGTGAAGACCTGAACGAACTGTCGGGTCGAGTGGTGTTCGACGAGTCCTCGACAGTCAAAATTCCTTTACTAACCATCGAAAGCGTAATCTTAGTTCCGGGACAGGTATTACCTCTTCAGTTACACCATCCAAGTGTTGTCTCTATGATGAAGAAATTGATTGACGGACAGAGAACTGTTGGAATCGTTGCTTCTTTTGAGCCCTCATTTGGCACAACAGCAGAGATAAGGAGTTATTCCTGTGAAGACGAAGATCAGGGACTGCCAGCTCTCAGAGTGAAAGCCGAGGGTCGCCAACGGTTTAATGTTATGGAGCGATGGCGAGAGGATGGGGTTGTCGTTGGAAAGGTATCAATGCTTGCGATTATTTTTTTCGACAAAAGTTTTTTTTTGTTCAAACCTTCAATAGAGTCAAACAACAAAGTTATAGCCTTTTCTCTTCTTCTTTAAGTGACGCAAATGTTTGACGCAATCAAATGATATTACAATCAATAATAGTATTACTAAAAACAGAGTCTATTTTAAGTGCCATTAATTAGTCGATTAACTTTTCAGTGGACTCACAACACACTATCCAACGAAAAAACAAACATTACTTTTGTTTCAATTTTTAATTGGAATTTGTTTTGGATTTTAACCAAAAGTATATCTAAAATAGTGTTTTATATGACATGAAAAAGAAATTCTTAGAGGAATTCAGTTATAATTGAAAATACTGTTAATCTTTTGTGTAATTTAATTGGATTTATAAGAGTTTAGTCGATGATATTATAAGTTTAATCGATTAATAAAAAGCAATTTTCAATAAGAGATGGTTTTCTCTCCATTTGATTATTTATATCCAGTGATGGAAAATTCCGTAGCTCTAGGGTTGGCAAAATACATGGTAATTTTTTACGATACAGAAAATATCCCGAAAGCTTAAACACTTCGGGGTCAGAAAATGTGTTACCCTCTGAAAGGTTTTACATATTGAGGATTAATGATAGGAAAACAATTAAAAAAAATTCTGTATATAATAGTGATATAAATTATTAAAAACAATTTTTTAAAAAATAAGATTTCTTTGCATTTAAATTCCAAGAAATTTGAGATTAAGATGAAAATTGATGATCAAGATTAAAGTTATTACAATTTTCATAAACAAGTTCAAATGATTAATTTTAGTAAATAATAACAAAATTATTTATAATTTTTTTTAAATTATTGGTTTTCCTATCAATTACTCATATATCAGATGTAATAAAAAAAGTATCATGCAATTTACCAACCCTTGCAAGTATGGAATTTTCCATCACTGCTTATATCTATAGTATAACATAAAACAATTGTTTCTCTCAATAGTTTTATCACTAAATAATGAGTTGGTTTTGAACCCTATTATTGCACAATAGAGTTGACTCTCCATAAAGTTATGCATTAATTTTGTGATCGATATTCAATTGTTTGCTAACATAGAAAAGAGGCTTAAAATTAATGCAATTAAATGACAGATAATTATTAAATTGCATTAAAACCAAAAATATTTCTATAATTTTAGGTCAAAATATTACCAGAATATGAGTTAACGAATCCATTGAGAAGTTATTCGATAACCCACAGTGAGAAAACCCTGAGCCAATGTTCGGGTTGGCCCAAATGGGTGTATCAACTCTATGATCCGGATCTTTTGATGGATAAGATTAAAGTTCATCTCAAGAATTGGTGTTCTTATAGTGAATCGTCTGACGAGATCTGTACAAATCAGGCGCCGCTAAAACCCTGTGAGTTCTCCTATTGGGTGGCGGCAAACCTTCCACTCGACGACAGCCAAAGATGTCAACTCTTGACAATAAACTGTTCGATTCAAAGACTTCGTTGGGAACTAAGTTTACTTCAGAAGTACTCTTATTTATGTTGTTCTGAATGCAAGACAAAGATCTGCCATAAGGACGATGTCATTGTTATGTCAATAAGCGGACCGCAGGGAACGTATGTTAACCCTTCGGGTTGTGTCCACGAAATGATTACTTTGGGAAAAGTACAAAATATTGCTCTAATTGGCAGACCTTCCACTGAATTTTCATGGTTTCCCGGGTATGACTTAATAGTGATGGCTAAGTATCTAATGGTTTGTGTAAAGGTATGCCTGGACAATATGCCGGTGCACGCGTTGCAACAGTCATATGGGATGGAAGTTCACAGTCGTTCAAAATAAAAAACTCAGACCCGAATGGTTTTGGGGTCTTCGCAGGACATCACTGGAACCCGGATTTAAAGTAGAGGACGATATTTCGTGGAAACCTATTCTTTAAATTTGAGTCAAATATGTTTTATGTAAGAAAAGAATATTTATTTTGAATTTAGACATAACACTAATGTATAAAAAGAATCAAATTCTAAAACAATGAAAACTTAATTTAAGTTTTTGTCATCAGTTGTAATGTCTGTACAGTTGTAGTGATAATTAGGTGAAGAGTCCGTCTTCTTCTAGACATTGTTCGAAGTGGTTTTGTATTGTTTGAAACCTAAATATTATATTATTTTAATTAATTCATAATAGAATTTAATGCAAGACATGCCTTTCAAAACTGCGCCAACACTTGGGACATGTATACCGTGTCTTCCTCTGTATCAGTAAATTAAGTATTAATTGGATGTAAAATATTTTTGTGTATTAATTATTTGCAAACAAATTATAATAAATATTTTCAGTTAAATATTAGTTATAGTTATGAAACAATTATAGTTAAACGAAAGTCAGTTCAAAGGAATAGTTGTGAGTCAATGGAGTAAATCTAATACCAATTATTTTCCCCAAATAGTCGTCAGTGCAAACCGACTATTATTTTAAATCAATGTCTAACTCACAGCCTTCCCGAATGTCTACCCCTTCTGTGACGCTTTCCTACCGAATCATCCTTCAGTTCGACGGACGGCGATCCCTTTTCTACCCTTTCCTCCAATTGATTGTTCCTTAATTTCAAGCGCTCGACCTCTTCTTCGTATTCAGACAGTTCTTTAAGTGCTGCCAATTTTGCCATCTCTTCGAGTTTGAAATCCCGTACGTAGACATTGAGCTGTTCCTCCAGTGCTGGCATTGACTCCATTTTATAGTTGGCTTCAATCAACTCTTTCTTCAGACCATTGATTTCATTATTCATTGAATCGATTTTAATCTGAGATTCAATAAAACATGAATTCAGTTCTTGAATCTGAAGTTCTGAAGTTAAGTCAAGTTTCTCATAATTAGCCATTAGTTGACATTTGGAGTTAAGATTATGCACTTCTGCTGTCAACTGTTCCACGAGTGGCGCCATTCCTTCCAATTCAGAGACTTTATCTTTGAGTCCTTCGTTTTCATTCTTAAGTATTTGGTTTTGTTGAGTCATTTGTTCCAATTGTAAGACCAGTTGTTTTTGTTGTTCCATAACTTCGGTGTTCTTTGTCTGCCATTCGTGTAATTTCTTCAGCTGTTGTTTCATAAAATTGTTGTTCTTTTCGAGCTCTGCCTTCAATTTCTCATTTTCTTCTCTCATTTCTCTCAAATAAGTCTCCAAATTTGTGGTCAAAACTGCTTCCATATTATTGGAACAGTTCTTTACGTTGTCTTCAATTCGGATCAAATTATCGGATAACTTCTGTAACGATTCATTCCTTTCATCACTTATTGAAGGGATCGTAATATTAGACAATTGATTGGACAGAAAGTTCTGTTCTTCAATCTGTTGATAAGTCGGAAGTCCGTCCACCGAATCCATTCTTTTTGTGTCCATATTTGTCAACCGATTCAAACTTCTCGAGGGCTGACTATTCAACGGATCAGTTGTGTGTCCAACAACTATATTTCGAGGCATTGGTTCGGGAATGGGAACGATAGACATGGAATCAGTGATTGAACTGTTAATTGGGTCGTATATCTCGAAGGAGTTGTCGATGTCTTCACTTGAATTTGTCTCCATTTTTGTAATCAATTTAATTAAGAGAAATGACAGCACTTTTTATGAGTATTAAAAAAATATAAACACTTAAAAGTTTTTAATCATTAATTTAATATTTATATCCAATGAGTTCTCTGTTTAGTTAACGTGTGATTAATACTGATTTCAACGTTTAAAAGATTAACAAATAATCAGTAAATGATTCAGACTTTTATCATTTCATGTGTTGTCGTCATTGGGTCTCAAAATAATATCTTTAATCTTTTCCCAAATATTAAATATTTCACTTAACAAACAAAAGTTGTAAAAACAGTACATGTTTTGTAGTGAGAGTGCATTCAGGGCTTCAAACTATGAAATTGAGAAGTCGTTGTTTTTGATATAACCCGTGGATTGCCTTTAAATGACGCAATAGTTTTAAAAAACCTGTTTTTATTTGAGCTAAAGACCCAAATCAGATCAAAAATCACAGATCCGATCCGATCCGAAAATTTTCACAACTTTGTCCGATCAGATCCGAAATTTACAAATGATTTTTTTATACAATAAAGTAAAAAAAATTCTATATAATTTACTATAAATTTCTTTTACAATTTAAAAATTATTCATAAAAACAATATTTGGATTACTATTTGCTTCATTTTTAGGAAGATTTTTATATTTATTACAGTTATTTACAGTTGTAAGTATTTTACATTTTATTTTCGTATCTCATGTGTATAGACCCGATCCGATCCGACTTTTTCGATACCCAGATCCGATCCGTTTGGATCTCTACTTTGAGTCAACTCTTTAACTGTTTCTCACTCTTTACTCATTAAAAGTCTCATTCAATGGTTTTGCAATCATTTCAGATGTGTTTCATTTTCTTAATGAAAACTTTAAAATAATTGCATTAATTATAAGTTTCGGGTAAATATAGTGAGGACATCAAAATGAGCATGTTAACTGTTTACTCCTAGCTATTAACTGTCAACAATATTAATTACTCTTCAATTTTGAGTTGCAATTGAAGCACAATTTAATGACAACTGAAAAGTTACTTAACTTTAATTAATATTGAATGAGATGTGTATCTCCTAAAGGAAAGGGCGAACATTGACTCAACAACTCATTTACAATAAGTTCCCGTAATTTAAGACTTAATTACACACAAATTATAACTAATTTTCGGTTTTAAATTTGCAAAATCGTTTCCAAATGAAGTAAAGGGTCACTGATTATACCCTTACATATATTTGCGCAAAATTTGCCCAAAAGACATGTTATTTAGTTTTGCCGCTGATTTTAAATTAATTATCTTTTTATTGATTTATTATACTTTTGTTTAATATTTTAAATAAATTTCTAATATATTGGAAATGATTGGGAAAGGGTTTAGCCTTGAGTTAGATTCAGGTGTAATGCCTTTTAATGCCTTCTCTGACATATTATCAAAAATACAGGAAAAAAGTCATCAATTTAACGATCGAAAACTCCCTTTAAGTGAATACCATATTTGAAATGTTTTGAGTCTAAACTTTTAACAAATATATCAAAAGTAATATTAAATAAGAGGTAATGATGTGATTGTGGACCAACTCATAGAACACAGTTATGAGGGAAGGGCTCTAAACTTCTATTTTAAACTTCAAAAGTGTATTAAAACCAAATGAGAGACAATAACTGTTTTAGAGGAGAGAAGTAAAACACGGATTAATGTTAAGTGAATCTAAAAATATCATTCGTCCTCTTTTTTCTGAATATTTCGTTGTTCACAATAAACCTGCAAATATTTTACTCAACTTTTATAACAAAACTCATAAAATCAAGAAATTCATATCAAAATAAGTGTTCATTTATTTTCAAATTTACATAAATTTAAGAAAAACTATTAAATCAAATGTAAGTCTTTGAAAGTCTTTAACTATTTTATAGTATTTTACAAATTTTTAGCAAAAATGGTTGTAATGGGACCTCAAATGGACTTAATATTGGCAATGTTGGGCACTGGTCTTGTTATATGTTTAATAGCCATGGTCATTTTCCTGGGAATGTATGTCTATTATACCAAAAGGGATAAACAAAGAGCCCGAAACACACAGAAGTTGAACACATCTATTAGACGTCGACTGTCCTCTTCAGGTCCGGTCCGTATTGTCTAAATCCGCTAAATTTGTAAAGAATTTAGAGATTAATCATAAAATTCCATATATTTTAAGGAATTTATATATTTTTTGGTCATTTTATTCACAAAATGTTCGGTAATTATTGCTTTGGAATACATTTGAAAATTACTTGAATTTTCATTTAATAGAATATAATTAAATAAATTTTTGAAAATTGTTTAAATAGTAATAAACTATTAATAATAATATTTACAAAATAACTAAAAATAATCAAAAAATTTATTACAAAAAAAAGGTAATAAAAATGTAAGACACATACCATTGAAAAATATTCTTTAAATAAATTCGCATTAAATAAATCTTTACTTGAAATCTGTGTTAACCAAAGAATAGTGAATATAAAAATGTGTTTAAACAGCAATTCTTTGAAAAGCACTTCTAATACTGATTTTATATACTCTATGATTGAATTATAGATAAATTGATAAAACAATAAACTATAGGAACTTTGTTTTGAATAATAGTTTAAATTTTGTAAAGACTATCCACTCTATATGAGCTCTGCAAAAGTCGGGGCGAAGTTTCAATTACACGAACCAATAGGTTATCGATGTATTGCTCCAAATCGTTGATCTGTCCGTTGAGCCCTATTATCGTCAACTGTTGGTTTTCTATCAGTTGAATCAATTCCTACGTAAATGTATTGAGATTTTTAGAAGTAATCAAATTTTATTATAAGAAATTGTTATAATAAATGTTAGAAATAAAATGTTATATAATTTGATCGATTGTTTGAATGAAATACTAATTCATATGAGTGTGAAATAATGGGTGAAATTAAATTAAATCATTTGAATTGAGAATATTAAGTGCAAACACTAATCAAAATAATTATGACTTTTGAATAATAATTGTGTGAAACTCTTCAAACTTATTCATTGATTCAGAAATTGTGTTATTATTAACTTATATAAGAAAAGATGGAAATAAAATGTAATTTTCTCATGACTTCTGTTTAAAATTATTCCCATAAATTGAATCATTTATATCGAATGGGAAAAACACAAAATGCTTACTTACTGTTAGATAAGACTAATTATTTTGGCTCTGAATAACCAGATATTGATAAATTTGAGAAAGAAGCTAGTTCATAACTGCTACCAACCATCAAATAGTTGGAACCATTAAAAGAACAATGAATTGATGTGTGATTTTAACAAAAACTTATTTTTCGTTAATTTATAGATTAGATGAGAAAAATTGTAAATCGTGTTAAACGTGAAAATATTTCACTCAAAAAAGTTCCGTCAAATTAGTATTCAGTGAAAAAAAAGCAATAAAAATGAGCATAAAAACCAAAATTGAGTTATTGTTAAAAAGAATGATTAAGTAAAATATGGACTAAAATATTCTGAAAAATTATGATTATTATAATTACCTCTTTATTGAGACTCTCATACTTCTGGTGATAGTCTGTTTTGGACTGTTTTCTTTGTATTAAAGACTCAAACGATGAATAGAGCGAATCAGGACTGGTCTGAGTGGCCCTCTTCTCTAAAATTATGTTCGGGTGCTTTAAATTAGGCATTACTTCATCCAAATCTATTGTATGTCGTCTTTCTTCTGAAAATAAATATAAAAAATAATATTTCAGACAAAACATTAAAATGTGATATATTTGTGATTATTTAATAACCACTTTTGGGATTAAACGTACTCTTCTTGAGGGCAGATAATAGTCTCTCTCTATTATGAGTTTGTCTTAAGATATTTTCGTTATTAATAAAAGCCGAATATTTTTGATTATTATTTATATTGAATTTATCTTTGGATCCGTAAAATGGGGACATACTTTCAGAAGAGCTAATTTTAGGAGAGGAAGTGGTTGTCAGTGTTGAAGAGCGGTCGCGATTTGTGTTCGGCACCGGTTTATTACTGACAGTAGAGTTCGTGAATAGCAAATGACTTGTACTAAACGCTCGCTTTAATGAGCCCTTCAATGGTTTCCACGAACTTGACTTCAATGGTTCAACTCTTATGGTTTGGGATTCATTATTTTCAAAATCATTTATTCTTTTGCTGTCTTTCACTTCATTAATGGGTTTTATTTCAACTTTTTCTTCGACCCTATTCTCGGTTTCGCTATTGATTTCATTTTTGACTTCAATCACTATTTTATTATTTTTGCAACTCTTCCCCAATTGTCGCACTTCTTCTTGACTTCGACTCATTTCTTCTTTGATGACACCATTTGTTGGTTGACTAAACTCTTCACTTTCAAGTGATTCCTCTTCTACTGTGAATTGGCTGTCATTTTCGCGTGGATTTGATTCCACATTCTTTTTGTGTCCCAAAAATTTGTCGACTAAAGACTTGCGACGATTATTCAAAGAGTCGAGTTTGAAAGATATACTCCTCGTCGCCAATTTCGGTACTTTTGTAAAACTGTCAGCCATTGAGAATTTTCTGCCCGATATGTGACTTTTATGTTCATTTTTCTCTAATTTGTGCTCATTTTTAATGCTATCTCTAATATCAAGCAAACTTTGATGAACTAAACTGTGTCTCTTCTTTAGCCTTTCGTTGGGAATATTTTTCACTATAAAAGTTGCTCTGATTTCAATTTCACCTCGATACTTCTTTGAACTTTTATGAGATCGACCATCCAGTTCATACCATCTACTCTTTGGACGTTCATAGATATCAAATTCTTTGAGCGGAACAAATGCCTGTCCCAAGAACTCATCAGCCAAACCAAAAAGGTTGCGATGAAATACAACCAGTTTAATAACGTCAGTCTCCTTGTCTTCAATTAGACTTAATGTGAAAAATATTTAAATTTAGTTTAAATGACTTTTAATTTTCAAAGTTATAACTTTATATTTTTAAATGTCATGCAGTTATATAAACTAGGTAACTTTTCCCATAGAAAATATCAGCATTTATTTTGATTTCACAGATCTATTCAATTAAGTGACTGAAAAATTTCAATTAATTTTGACCTCAATTTTTATTGTAAAAAATATTCCATTTCTGAAAAAATTACTGATTTTTCGCTAATTTGTTGTTTGAAAAGAATTTTTGTTTTGTTTTTTGCTTGCTCATAAATGATTTATTTTTTACATTTAAACCATATCTAAGATTTCAAAATGAAATGCATTCCATAATTTCATGAAAATCTCATTTAACAGATGAGAGAATACAATGAAATTCTGAGCAATTCTTAATTCAAGTCTTAAATTCATTGTCTAATTATTTAAAAGTTTTTCTAAAAATGAAATAATTTCAGAGAAATAAATCTCTGCGATATATCTAACCATTAAAACTGTTAGGAAATGTAATAAAACAGTTGATATGAATTGCATTCAAATAAACAAAAATGTTTTCAATCAAATCCTTGACATAAAAATTTCATTCAAAACAAATTTTTGCAGCAAATTATATATATAAGAAAAACGATTAAACATTTAGTAAAAAATGTTAAAATTTTATTAATTAGTGATTGAAATATCGATTTCATGAGTCATAGACATACAGATCACACTCTTCGTGCCAAATGGGATCAATTGAGTGTTCCTTTACTGATGTCTGAAACTTTTCTTTTCCATTCTGTATAATAACATAAGAATCGTTTGTACCTAAAAAAGGGATAATTTAATAGACGTTAAACACAAGTGACTCAAATGTTTGTTAGACTTTTCAATGATTGACTGAATTAATTGAAAGGAAAAACTTTTGAATTTTGTTTTAACTTAATTTCAATTTCGAAATTTGAGAAATACTTGAAATTCTCTCTAATTTGTTGTTTGAATAGAAATCGATTCAAAAACAATTGCAAAACTTATGGAAGAAAACTATAGGAACGGTATATATATGGCTCAGAAGTATAACCTGGATAATAGATAATAGTGATAGTTTAAACTCCTGTTTTGTTCTCTAAACTCTCCAAACCGTAGCTAAAAATGAACTTCAATTACGAAAGAATTGAATCAAACAAAAGGAAGTAAAAAATGTTTTGTTTGTCTGACATTCGTTGTTAAGCAAAAGGAAATGATTTTCTGGTTTATTTAGAAAAATAATTATCAAAACTATACTGTTTTAGTAGAACCATAAATAATAACAGCAAGGTACACTATTAAAAAAATACATGACAACAAGTTTTTATTTTCCAACTCAACTATTAATAATTCAGTGGAAAAAATGATCAAAAATAGAGACAGAATTTTAGATTTTTGTATTAATTTGAGCCAAAAATTGAATTAAAAAGAAAATATAAAATAATAAGTAAATGAAAATTCATACCATTCTTGCCTTTGGCGATAACATTGCGAGCTCTTTGAACTGTAAAAATCAAATGGTTTATAAATTAAATTGCCTTGATCAACTCAAGTGAACAATTAAATATTCAAATAACGTTTTGCATGTGCACTTTCTTGTGTTTGCTTATGCAACTAGGTTATTTAACGAAGATTAATAAACAATTTCAAGACTTTTTTTTAAAAAAATCCCAAATATTTGCTGTCTTAAACACACGATATTTATTTTGTTATCATTTTTTAATTAATAAAAATTTATTGAATTATTTTGCTATTAATTTTTTATTAATACCAAGAAACTTTTTTATAATTGTGTTTTAGGGTCAGTTAATAATTAGTGCTTAACTTATATTTTCAATTAATTAAAAAAATTTTAGTCAAAAAACTATATTTTGAAAAATATTTGAATGCAAAATAGGGACAGACTTATGAAAAGATAATTTTAATTATTATTTAAATATCTTTTTATATGAAAATTAAATGATTGGAATAACTCACGACTTGACTCACGATTTAAGGCAAATGAAGGGTTAGGCAATTCTTGTCGTAAAGATAAACATTTGATATAATTTTGGTTAACAACTCATTAGAATAACTGTTTTCAACAAGAATTGAATATTCATTCAAATGAATAAATGAAATGTTTTAATGAAATTATGGTTTTACTAAAAAACTATTGAAAATAAAGAAACAAATCGAGTGTAAAATGAAAGTAAAGTTTTTACTGAATTAATTAACAATTAAAATGTGTTAATATTACTGAATATATGGAATTCAATTTTGATAATACCTGGAAATGTTTGTTTAATTTCAATTGTTTATTACTGGGTTTTTAGTTAATTCAAAGTCAAATAAAGCTAAGATTCAGATAAGTTCTGATTCACTGGAAATATAAGGAAATCCAAAATAAAAAACAAAATATTGTTCGAAAACCCATTATTATAGAGTAGTTTTGAGCAGTGGGTGAGGTTTTTACGCATTTCGGATGATATAATGATATGAATTTTGGGTCAAATAAACCAAAATTTGATATAAAATGTAATAAAATTTACCAAATTTTGACGAATAAAATGATCGATAAATTGTTTAAAATTAACGGTCATTTCAGTGAATTCTAACAGAAAACTAAGAAAAACAAGTATTCAATCATTTGTATTATGAGATGCAGTCATTAAACTCAGTTTTCTTCAAAATTGATCTAAAATTTGATCGATTTTTTATGACAGCAGTCATTCAAATGAGAAATAAATTGGAAATCAGTGGAGATGTGCTGTTCATAACTCCTACAAAAAAGAGCTCAAAACATAGAAAATTGTACTAATCGTCACTTAAATTGAAATGAGAATCATTTCTCTTCTGAAGCCCTCATTTCAAAGAATCCTTTAAAGTCTTATTGAAAACATATTTCAAATGACTTTATTATTGTTATTATTATCAGATAATGTAAAGAAAATAACAGATGATATGACTGTCGATATAATTACTTTAAAAATTGACAGACATTTTTGTAAACAGATATGAAGTAAAATAATCTTGTTATTTTTTAGAAAATAAAAATCGTAGTCAATTAACATCTATAATAAAAGCTAATTATCCGAATAAACTAATTGACAGTTAAGTTAAATTTGATTACATTTCGATCAATTATGGCAACACTTCTTGCATTGAAACACAACTTTTTTGTTTAAAACAGTCATATATTTGATTTGAAGAATATATTTGATTCTATTGATGAGACGGTCGTTGCACTCAAACGGTATTGTTTTGTTCACATGTATTATGTTTTTGTTGGCCTCTTTCCCTATTCCTAAATCCGTTATTGTTTTAAAATAAGTTCTACTCTTCTCTTGTCTTCTCTTATTTCAGATGTTTCTCTAAAAAACTTTTATTTAAGGAAGTCTTTGAAGTCTTGAAAATTTCTATTTCTTTAAAATTGAGTAAAACATATGAGAACTTATGTTTTTTACTTCAGATCTATTTGAGATCCGGACTCAAAGAACATATAATTATAACTTAAATTTACCCAAAATTTTTTAAGATATTCTCAAATTTCTACACAAAAAATAATTGCCTCTAATTTTAGAGAAAGTCTTCTCTTTACTAATCGAGTTATAGTCCAGAGCTCTGAAACTAATATCAAAACTAATTTTTAAACACAACTAATGAGAAGGAGTTCCCAAAATAGAAGCAATTTTGGGATTTTAAAAGTTGTTTAAATCGATTAATATTTTCGTTAAATATAATTTGATCAGTATCATTTACTTATTTATCATTATTCTTTAAGTTAACTAGATTTAGATCAAACCAAATTGCAAATAGCAAGCTAAATTAACCCAAGATAACATTTCTGAAATATGTTTTTATTAGAAAAGTGTGGCATTTAATTCGTCAAATTTAAGCACAGGATATTTGACGCCCTCTTCTATATACTAATGATAATGTTATTGAATGACCATGGTTAATGTAATGCTTTATTTAATTGTTTAGACTAAACTTTAGCTAATATTGAAAATAAATTATCTATTTTTTCAATCAAAACAAATTAAATATAAAGCAATAAATATTTTAAATTAAAGCAAACATTTTGAGTAATAAATAATTAATTTGTTTTCAAACACTATTGAAGGTACGATTGAATGGTTTAAAAACGCAAATATAGTGAAAACATTGAGAATATCATATAATTTGATGACATTTTAGAATAAATTATCGAAAGCTTTTGTGTCAGCATTTGTAATGATTTATAATCATGCAAATTTTTACAATTGAGATCGTGATTAATAACATAATATGAAATAATGATTCTGATATCTATTACTTATATCAGATCTTGGATTCAAGATTTGTCTGAAGGTTAGAACAGATGATTATCCCTTTAAAAGCCTTGAGATGTTTCGTCAACTTTTAAAACAAACCTTTTATTAAAATCTAAATTCTTTTGAATGTTTTGCTTAGTTTTTAAGAGACGAAGAAATTATTGAAATTAAAAGCGTTTCAATTCATTTCACTTAAAATTAGTTTCGTTATTAAATTCCCATTATTTTAATTAAGTGTTAATTAAAATATTTAAAGTTATAAATATGTAATGAAATACATTACTTACCGATAATCTGGACGTGTGTTGGACTCCACATATTCTTTCAAATGGTTTGAAAGTTGAGGACAAAAGCAAACATTTGTGCAAAACTTCTAAAATAACTTTAAAATAAGTTTTGTTATTAATCGGAAGGACAGGCAAACAGTTGGTTAGAAATGTGGAAATTCAATCCTCGGTATCAGTGAGTTATTCACATCTACTACACTAACAATGAGACAAAACATACATTTCTTTGACACTTCTGTCAATAATATGAAGGAATGCATGAAAAAAGTATTTTCCACACAATTACCACTATTTTCAGATTTCAACGAACAGTAAAGAAAATAACATTTGATTCACACAATAAAAAAAAGTTTGAATTATATGAGAATTGAATAAAAAGTTTCCAAAAAAGGTAACGGATGTGTTGAGAATATGATCATCCAATAAAGCTTTTTTGCATAAAAGGACAGAATAGAAGAGTAAAGAATTAAAATTCAAAGTTTATTATTTTCAAACTCAACAAACTATGAAAAACCGACTACTTTTCGAATGTTGAGTCACTAAACAATGAACTCAATATATAGTGAACACAGAAGTAGAGAACCAGTTATTGTCGGCAAATGATCCTCAAATTCATTCACCACTAAATTTGTCGGATTGAGAGGACTCGCATCCAATGGTTTCAAAATAACTCAAAAACATATGTTAAGTGAAAGTTGAGAACCGAATAAAATATAAAATTAAAAAAAATGATCACAACTTTAAAATTATTCCTTAACTAAACCTTTGAAAAGAACTTAAGGCTCTCCAATAGTGGCAGTATTTTGAATGAATGCGCAAATATGTGATATACGCATGCACATACACACATAATTATATTCCCGAACATTTATTTCAATTCATAGTATTGTTTTTAATAATATTTAATAGCCTTTAATTATTCATTGAATGGTAAAGAAAGGAGTGGAACTGTTGATGTCTGTACTCCTCTTAATTATATTCAGAATCGAAGCGAGTGTTATGTGAATTGATATGACATACATTCACTTTAATGACATTCACTGAAAACTCATTTCATTTGAGTATTCATAAGAAAAGCTGATTAAATGTTCATATTTTGTTTACTTGAACCGAAAAGAATAGATTTGCAAAATCAACTTGCCAATTGACTCTTGCATATAATTGAATTTTATGGATAAAAACCATTGAAAAAACAATTTTGAATTCCGTTTTCAAAAGAAATGACTTTTTTGTGTAAAATCTTTTCAGTAGAAATCAAATGATTGATAGCTTTTCAAATCGCGATTAAACTTAACTAATAATTATTGATTTCAACAGTTATTGCTTGTATTGAAGGACACGTCTGTAAAGTTTACAATTAATTTATTATATTAACAAAACATTTGTTGTGTTCAGTAAAAGCTATTATTAGATTTTGAAATTAATGTTTGATCAGGGTGAAATTGATAGAAAATTCATTACAAGTAACTTAATTTTAAAGTAAAATAAAGGCAAACATTTCTTATTATCAGATTTTTTGCTTTTTTGGAATATTTAAGTCGATTACATCATATTATACACGAATTTTTACTTTAGGATTGCCCAGGGCACTTTCGTTTGTGGCTGTTTATCAATTATTCACTTATAATTACTCTTCGTTATCGCTCTCCACTTCTACTCCATATAACATAACATTTATCTTAAAAAATCTTTAAAATTTTTTAAATAAATTAAAAGCTTCCGTTTGATTAAAGGTTTAAAATTTGGGTCAAAAAAAGCATTATTTTAATTATCTATTATTAGAGATAAGATTTGCCTCTTTTGCCATCGAATGGAATATAGAGTTATTGTCAGCCAATAAATTGTTGGGCGAATCAAACTCTGCAACCATTCCTTTATCCATAACTAGAATTCTGTCGTAATCTATGATTGTGTTGAGTCGATGAGC
>JAQFZL010000070.1:0-25993 GCA_034695685.1 Galumna lanceata
CTCATTAATTTATTTAATTACTTATACCTTAAATAGGATTTGAAATTCAAATTTTCAATAATTTTTTCTTTTATTTTAATTTAATACTTAAATCGTCAAAAAAAATATTCCATAATTTTGTGAATAATTTATAGATTTATTTTATTTGAAATTAAAACATTTTCCTTAAACTAGATTCTTTATGATTTATAACAAGGTATAAATTTACTTGTTTGTTTTCCATAAAAATCTTTTATATTAATTTATATTAAAATCCATGATTTTTGCATTTATTTCATAATTTTCATAGAATTTATGCAAATTAACGGTTAATTATATATTCAGTTCACTATAACTCAATTTTTTGTGTTTAAATTCAAAAGTTTTCATAAATTAAGTAAAAATTTTGGCAAAACTTTAAGTTTTTTTTTAGAAAAATATAGAAATAAATAACGAAAATGTTTATTATGTTTGAATTGTGGCCCAAAACTTGAGTAGAATATCCTTCAATAAAATGTGTGAGAAATAAAACTTAAGTTTTTATTTATGACAGGAATCGAGAATTTCATTCTCTAAAACCATACGTGAGTTATGTGTTTCTTAAACTTATATTTTTCTCATTTCTTATTCTACTTTTTCTACATTTCGTGTAATGATCTCTATATTTATATTAGTATAACATCACTGTTTTGGATCCGTTCGGTCTGTTCTCTGTCCAGATTGACATCAAAGATAAACAACTGATTGAATGAAAAACAAGACATTTCTGAATATAATGTTTTTTCCTCTTCTCAAACACTATATGTTTGTGAAATTCAAACTCATAATAGACTTTACTTTTCTTTTTGTAAGAATACTATTTTCTGTTTAGTCTCCAAGTCTTAAGTTGTAGTCAATAGTGTATACCATAGTGTATAGTAAGTGCAAAATAGAATCAAAAAGAAAAATGTCTTATCATTAGAAAGCATTAAATTTTGAGTCAATTTCGTTATAAGAACTTCAATTCGGTATTCAACTGATCTAATGGTTATCCATTAAATTAATTTTCAAGTCTTTTGCTTAAATGGACTCATATTTTACAACTTCTTTATCTCAAATGTTATTTAATATTAGAAAAAATAATTTTCCCAAACTTTTTGGGTTTGAATTCATTTTCTAAACAAATATATTAAATTCATAACACATTAAATTTCAAGATTTTATTATTAAGCCATTTGTCATTTGATAATTGAATTGATCTAATACTTGATGAAAAGTTATCGCCAGTTAATCAAACATTATATGAAAAGCTTCAACTCATTTATATATAAAAATTAAATATTAAACACAAAATTAATTAACTTAAGGCTTATTAGTAATTATATTAATAGCATTTAGTTTCGGTCGATTTAAATATCATTTTTTTAGTTTTGAAAAAATATGTTTATTATGTTAAGACATAAACACAAAAGAAATAAAAATAAATATTCTTATGTTTTGTCCGCAAAACACCTGCACTCGTCTTCTCATATAAATATGTGTTAAATATTATTTGCCTTTCAGTTTATTTTAGAAAATTCCGTTTTCACTTCACAACAGATGTATTCACTTAAAGAGTTTTAGTCATAGCGTCTCAAAAAAAGTGTTTCACAATTTGCACTTCTCTAATGTGTATCAGACCTGAGGCAGTGGCCGTCAATTGGCGGCCCTAACAAGAGCTCGGGAAACATCAGTAGCTATAAAAGTGTCAGTTATTCAATTGTATTGTTGAGTCAGTGCCACACACTTGAAATCTGTAATCCTTTTCCTTCACCTTTTATTCATCGATCTTACAATGCATTCATTCACTCATTGGCTTAAGAAGTCTTGTTCTCTACTAAAAGAACTTCTCTCTCAAAGCGACACAATTGGTATTGAATTTTAGGTCAAATCTTAAAATGCTATTCGCTTTCAATTATGTATTTTCTGCGAATCTTGAATGCAATCAATTGAAAGAAACATTTTCTCACCTCAGCTGCAGTTCTCTCTCTCTCTCTCTCTCTCTCTCTCTCTCTCCCCTCTTCTCTTTATCTTTGATTTTTCGACTTATGCTTACTTTTTGTTGCTTATGTTATTCTTCTGAAAATTTAAATTTTCATTCAATCAGTCAGTCATTTGTTGAATGAATTCTTTGTGATTATGTCCACAACTCTTAAACTTATTGCCAGTATTTTCTTCTATCTATAGAAAGGTCTCAATAAATGTTTACGTCTTGTGTGTCGTTGCAATTGAATACTAGAGAGCAAAGAGCATAACCGACAGCGACGGCAAACAGGAAAATGTCAATTAGTTTTGTGTCAAATTCTAACTCTCAAATGATTGAAGAAATGATTTGTCGTCAGTTTCTAACCAAAAGAAAATTCTTTTTGAATAACATTTTCAGTGTTTGACAAACAAATTGCAAATGAATTTTCTGCTGATTTAGTGACGAAAAATCAAATCCAATTAATTTTAATCGTCAATACTTTTATTTATTCTTATAATGAAAAACCAAAGTGTCCTTCAATAGAGTCATCTAAAAACAGAATCCAATTATTGATATTATATAACTTGACTTAAATTTTGTTGTTATTTCTCTGGAATTTTCTTTGAAATTCAAGTATTAATTTGAGAAAAGAAAAGGTTCGTTGATTTTTATTAAACTCAATTCAAACTTTAGTAGTGGTATCGGGAAAGCCCTCACACTTTTTTATATGAGACAACAATGGCATCCCTTAACAAATCTCAGCTACAATTGAAAATTTTTTGAGTGACAAACAAATTGTATTATACAAGAGGTGTTTTATAAGACTCGGTGAAGACATCCCATTCCCCCAACCATTATAATTATAGTATATCTGTTCAAAACATTGTCAGTTATTCCTACCAGTCTTTACCCACTGTTTCTCTATTTTATAGCATAGGTTTATAATTGAAAGTTATTTATCTGTATTTTTATACTCTTATTTCAATGAGAAAAAGCCATATTTCACTCCTTATTGTCAACCATTCAGTACTTATGGCAATTCGTTCGGCACTCTTTCACCCGTCATATGTATTGCAATTGATTTTCTATCCGGTAGTGTTGGCATAGAGTTCCCAAACCACTAGTATTGTACGGTCGACACCCAATTTGCAGTACAAAACCAGAGAAATCCAAACCCGACGACGATGTGCTCTATCGAAGGCACAAAAATGTGTCCAAAATATGGCAGACATAAGGAGAAGCACTTCACGCATGAATTGGTGTCAATGAATGAGCTGTTGGTAGAGGAAACCCATCGATACCTAAGCGCTCATACCTTTTGTTACATGAGTTACAAACTGTATGGTTGGGTCTGAAAACGATCGCCTATTCTTTCCGATATAAACCATTCATGTTTTGAAGACAATTCTTGTTAGTGATTATTCTTAAAGACCAGTCAAGTGAAAAGTATTTGTAACATACACTCAAACCTCTATACAACTAACAAATTAGTTTTCAATCATTAGTTTTCAATTAAAATTTACAAAACTTATTATAAATTCCTCTTAAATTATGTGATTATTTTATGACAATTTTTTCAATTTCCACTTAATATGGAATTAAGGAAAACCTTTTTGAATATTGGGTTGGTTTGATTGAAATACAGATAAGTTTAACGAATAATATCGGTGTTGAATATATCAACTGATATATGAAAGAGTACGGCGTTTAGCGGCTAATAATAATAGTTTCACAAAATATAAAGAAATTATTTTTTTGCAAAATAATAGTTGTAAAGAAAAGGTGACTAAAATCTTTGTCCGAGAGATTTACTGAAACCAGAGCCGTCCCTTCATATCAACTGTTCGCTGACCGACTCTTCCAATAAACATAGAATTTTTCAAAATCATAACAACAGACGTCTTATGTCTTTGAAAATATATGACCAAAAAATGTGTGACATATTAAGAGAGATTAGTTTTTCGGCCTTTTATGGAGTTTTACTTAAAATTGATATTCGTTTGGATTTGTGTTCAAAATTCTATTGATTAGTAGTTAAGACGAGAAGCAGTGAAGAACTCATTGAAGTGCACAACAGGAAACCGATCGTAAGGTCAGTCAAAGGCCAGCACTGACTTACACCATAAGGTTGAAAGTAGAGGTAACACCAAAGCTGTGAAATCTTTTTTCACTGAAAAAGTTATTCTCACCCAAAAAGTCCATCTCAACTGAAATTCATTTTACACCTGAGAGAACACTATTCTGGCCAAACCGCACACACTTGAAATGCTTTTTTCAATATATGGTCAGCACATTCTTTGTCGACTCCGTTTGAATTCAAGTTTTTTTTTCAAATGTTTATTATTTTTCAAGACTTTTATGTATCGATTCTTAAGGCCTTCCGAATAGAAAACTGGTTTTTCATATCTCTTTTAAAAATATATTTTATGAAAATTTTATTCACTTTTTTTTATATATATTTTTATATTGAATTGAATTTTTTTGGACAAATTTATTGACGAAATATAACTTTATTGTTGGCTATGGATGAGTACAATTGAATTAAAATTTTATTATCCCTCAAATCAGAAAATTCCCATAATTTCAAGAAACGATTTTTTCAAATATTTTAAATTAAAAGTTTTGTCACAATTGAACTAAAAGTAAAAATTCTTCATTTTATGTCACAAAAGGGATGAA
Source organism: Galumna lanceata (assembly GCA_034695685.1). Lineage (NCBI taxonomy): Eukaryota > Metazoa > Arthropoda > Arachnida > Sarcoptiformes > Galumnidae > Galumna > Galumna lanceata. Next base: position 4,643 of record JAQFZL010000070.1, read on the forward strand.
AAAGAAGTTTGAATAACAACAAACTTATTAAAAGACATCAAAATTACATGTAATCTATTCTTGTATTCTGTCATCTGTTGTAGAGCTCTTCCGCAAAGTTTTATCAATTCATATCTAATATTAAATACATTTTTCATCATATATTTGACAATAATCTACTCAAAAAGCAGAACCACTGAGAATGGGTTCCCCCACTCAACAGAATTTGACAAAAAGTGTGATATTTTCTAATCAATCAAAACGATGACACACTATATGATAACAGCGAATAAAAGCCATTTCAAGTCTCTGACGAATATCTAGTTATATGAAAGCAAAAAACTTATTTGCATTCACCGATTGTAAACACATGTATGAATTATACCCTATGCCTACTAATGCCAACACAGTATAAAATGGTTTCTTCTGATCACTGACTGAATCACTCGTTTCACTCACGCCTTGAATTAGTTTTTTCTCTCAAATTTTTATTCTCTTTTATTTTATTATTCATTGAATTGAGAGAATAGAAATTCATTGTGAATACACTTTATTGTCAACTGATATCAATAGCGAATAACAGGAAATAATGTCATTCCAATGATAGAGAGGACAGACAGTCGTTGAATGACTGAGTAGTGATATATAAATGAATATATTGGTCTCTCATCTGAATTAATCAATCAAATGAATAACACTTTTATAGTAAAGCAATGCCTAAAGTAAATCATATCAACAGAAAACAACAAAAATTATAATTAATTTTAAATTTTTGTCAAAATATCCATAAAATGAGTGATTTATTGCTAGTTTTGAGCAAGGTTAAACTTATACTTTCTTAAGCCATTCCTTGCTACTGTTGCCAGGATTGGGGTTTTATTGTAGTTTTACGTAATAATCTGAGGGTTGAGTTTGAATTTAATTCGAATGGCATTAAAAGTCTGGTTTTTTGGTAGTTCACAATCATTTCAATGAATACTAATCCTTATGACAAACATTGTATGAGTAGAGGAAAAGTGAACGAAAAACCTTGTATTGCAATTCCCTATTCATCAGAGAGGCTACCGATCCTCTCCTCTGTTCCTCATCATCGGCTCCACCGATGATTAAACTTCAAAGTAAAGTATTAGAAGACTTACGGCTTTAGTAATGCAAATGTGGTCTCATATCTCGCAATTGATGGCAGAGCACGTGTGCAAACACTGATCCCTATGTGTCTATCAATGACTGTTCACTAAATTTTTGGCTTTTTGTCGACTTTTTGTCGATACTATTTCAGGAAAATTACTTTTTATTTTGAAATTTATGTGAAAATTGTGTTTGTTTCGTTTACTATTTACTCGTCATTAATAATTGTCTAATGTTTTAGTCGTAAAACATTTTATAATTTATAAATACATAAAATTGTGTTTACTTTTCAAAAGTTATGTTCAAATCAAAAGAATTTGAAAAATATTTTTTTTAACAATTTATGTCTAAACTCCTCTTTTAAGGAGTTTTTGTATCCAAGACTTGTTTAATGGCTGTCCTCAAACAAATTAAGAGGATTTCTATGTTTTCTAAGAATCTCTGAATATTTTATTATTTTTTCAATTATTTATTTTGATTATCAGTTTATAAATCATTGAAAGTGAATGAAAGTAAGAGAAAGTAAGTGCTCTAAAAGTGCTTACAATAAGTCATTTTATAAAATTATTTTAATTGAGAGCTTATTTTGAATCTCAATTAGTCGGAACTTCATAGAAAGAGCTTGGTTAAATATCTCGCTAAAAGTTATCAAGTTATTTAGCTATAAATAAAACCAAAACCAAATTTGTTTTCACTCAGTTTTATCTTAAATAAAAAGCCAGAAAACTTTGGCCGCAATAAAAGCCGCGAAAATATTCTCTTTTTTAATGGTTTTCTCTTTTAATTATAAACTTTTGTTTATTTCAAAACTTTTTCTTTGATATGAAAAATGATTTCTCACTTTTGCCGTTCGCCCAACACTTCATTTAATGCCAAACCTTTGAATACTAATTCGTTTGACTTTTCATTTCATGCATACGAAATAAATCAAAGATTCCTTAAAAGTTTAATATAGTTCTTCAGCTAATATGACCAAGGTATTATATACAAGGTCATTACTTCGGTCGTGTCACTCAATCTAACCCTGGATACTGACAAATACTAAATTAGATAAAGATGTTTGAACTTTCAATACAATGTTTATAATAAATAAGTATTTTAATTGATTATCTCTTTTATAAAACATTTCATTTCAAGTTTTATTTTGTCTCTCATTTAACTTTTGATGTTTGAGCTAACCTGGGATGAGGTACTTCTGTATCACCTGTTAGTTAGTTTGTGTCTCCTCTCTGGTCATCACTGTTTAGATTGAAAAACATTTTTTGTTAGAAAAGTAAAATAAAATTCAAATAATAAAACATGGATTCGATGGCAAACCTCTGATCGAAAGTTCAAACGAAATGTCATTAATTTTGTTGTAAACTAAACCTTAACTAAACCTTTGCTACTATTGATCATCGATTTTGAGTTTTAATAAAAGTTTCATTACTTTTGTTCTTTATTTAGACTTTTCTTCTAAAAATAATTTGATAGAAATGTGTTTATTTTATTCACCAAATCTTATCTTTCATGTGTTTCTGTCGACTCAACTGATAGGACGAGTATTAATGCATCGCTCAGTTACGCCATTTTTAAACGCACCGCAACATTAATTGCCGCACGAAATGAGTTTAGTTTTTATAACAGACTGTAATTCATAGCTTATTATATTTGATTATAAAATATGGTCTCTCTCTCTCTCCTTCTCTCTTTCCCTCTCCTGATTCGTGACTCGAAGTCCTGATATCGAGTTAAGAGTTTGTTTAAAAAGAAAAACTTTGGGTTTTTTATCGAAAATTTCTTCTACTTATTTGATATAAAATTTGATAAAATATTTGAGTTTTATTTCAAAGCATTTTTACTTTTGAGTGTAATTTAGGTTTCGGTTATTTTTCAAATTCTCGTCTTTTGTTTTTATTATTTGAAGTTTCTTTTTAATGGACTTTTAATTTATCTGAGTTTTAAGATATATTTTTCCTTTAATAGTGTATTATATCTTCTATTTATATGATATAAAAACATTTTTCTTTTTATTAAAAAAAGTGATAAAATATTTAAATTATAAAAGTTTCGCTACAATTCGTTTCAACTAAAATATGAGTCATAAATAAAATAAATTATCGTTTTGTCGCTCAAATTCTTAGTAAAGATTGTTATGTGTTTCACACCATTTATTAATTCTTTAATTAATTTGATTAAAATCTTTTAATGGATTTGAATTTTCAAATAGATTTGAACACTCCTTAAGTTTTGTCAAATGCTTTTAATATAAATAAAGTATTGAGTTTTTAATATTTTATTTACAAATCAAATCAAATTTCGTTGCATTTAATTTACTTTAAAACTGATTTTTACTCGAATATTGAATTTTCGAATCCAATCTCCAAATCATTCACTACTTATAATTTATTTGAGTTTTATATTTTGATTCCCATTTCTATCAAATTTTTATTGATTAGAAAATTTCTGTTGAAATACGAAAATAAATAAAATGAGTGATAAATTCTGCAGAGAATTGATATCTAAAAATGTTAAGTACATAGAGATTGAGTGAATGAGAGAGTGAGTAAGTGAGAGAGAGAGTGAGGGAGAGAGAGAGAGAGGGAGAGAGAATTAATGAAATTCAAATGAAATACACATTAGAAGAGAATCGAGAAAAGATGAGAAAACTTATAAAAACTCGTTTTTCTCTATTAGTCTTTTGAAGTCTGTCTTCACATTCGGTTTCGGAATCGGTTTTCAAAATGAAAGAAAACAACAAAAATAAGAGAAAACATTTTTGGACGAAATGTTGATTTTGGTATTAAATTACTTCGAGACTTAACGAGAAACGCTTCTGTAATCACATGTAATGTGAATTTTTGTCCTTTTTTTTGACTTCATTCACAGTTGTTATTGAAAGGTAGCTTCAATTGCCTTCAATCGCAACCTTATTGACATGTTATGGCAAAAGTCTAATTCTCACAAAAATCTAAGTAATCTTTTCGTTGCTTTTAAATCTATTTTTATTGAATGAGCAAGTTTAATTTATTCATTTTCATATTTTATCTTAAAATTCGAAACCATTTAGAATATATATTTAAAATTGAGCCATCACAGTACCTTGGCAATCCCTTGGCAATCCTTGTCATTTGATTCAATTGAGTTGCGATTTTGATCTAAACTTTCGCCGAAAGTCTACTCTAATGTGACTGAAAGACTAAATCAGAGCAAAAAAGTGGAAAAAGTGCACATCTGTTCATCTGATTCGTATTTAACAAACAATTAATCACTATTTTTCCCTGTTCATTCCACGTTCATTCAATGTTCATTGCATGGTTATTCACAAGAAGTGATCTCTGATTCTCATTCAACTGTTCCTATTTTTGCTCTCTTATTGCATGAAAAAACATTTCTCCTCTAATGTTATATAATAATACTTTGATGTAAGCGTTTCATTGCAAACACGACTCTAATTCATATCAATTTATTTGTGAATAATAAGTGTTTCAAAAATCTATGTCAGAGAGGAGAGAGAATTACAGAAAAAGTGTCGACTACTCCATAAGTGGTAAACAGACTCTTAGATCATGTGATGCATAAACTGATTGGCCATTAATTTATTCCCTCATTTTTCGTGTTTATGAATGGGAGTGCAATAGAGAGAGCATTGGCTTTCAAATCGGTGTCCAAAAAAGTTTGTCTTTATTTCATCGCATAATAAGAGTGAATAATCTGTTCTGTCGTTAAGCAATTGGAAGACATTTGTTTTGATTACACGAATGATTTGTTGCAAAATATCAACAGATTTTCAATGGAAATATTCATTAATCTTATGTTTAAATTTGTTTAAACACATTTCAAATCAAACACTTGACTCTATCTTTTGTTGGAATTCTTATTGAATATTATTTCCTAAAAAAATACTATTTTTGAAAAACATTTAATGATTCAAAGTTTTGAGATGAGAACAAACACTCCAATCATTCCAATTGTGTTTTGGATAACAATTTTTAGACCATTAGTCGAGCGATAAAAATATTGAAATATAATTTTATGAGAAAAATATTTGCATTTAAATACTATTCAAACAGTAAATTGCAAACTAAACACTGAAACCATTGATAACTCGAATCAATATATTTATATTTCATATCTGAAGTGAATCCAAAAACCAAACATTGAATGCAAAATGCATTGAATTTAATGTTTCGTATCTTTAGCTCAACTTTATTCTTGAAGACCAGAGTCAGAGATAAGACAGTGTTTCAGTTCCTAAGAACTAGTTTTTCAGTTGACTTTTAATCGCTTCTAAAGTAAAGTGTATTCAAAAAATCTAAACACAAAACACATGAATTCGTGAATCGAATGAATTTCTGCCTTATATTCAGAGATCAATAAATAAAGAGATATAAAAGAAATTCATTTTTCCGTTCAATACAATAGGAATTAATGGCTTTTAGCCATAAGGAAGTGTATATCAACTTCTTTGAGGTTAAGATCTTGAATGTGATTTCAACACTTCATTTGTGAATAATTACTATTATTTAAATACTAAACTCTTTAATATTAAACACTCTTTTATTTATTCGGAATATAAAAGGGATAAAAGGGATACTCAACCGAAACAGACTTTCGATAAGAAATCAAAAAATCATTTATTTAAGAAAATAATGAAAACAACGCCAGAAGTCATTCAATAAGTGTATAATAACTGCATTCAGAATGACTACCATTTGTTTGATTCAAATCTTAAAAGAATAAGATATTAAACTAAGTTATTAAGATTATATTATAATTGACTTAATTCGGGTTAAATTATAAATTATATTATTTATTATAATATAAGACAAGAAATTAATGGAATCCAAACTAAAAGTTTAGTTTACAATTGTTTATCTGATTTGATTGGTCTGTTGTTTATGTGTTTATGTCTTATGTCTTATGTCCTTGGTTATGTGACTTATGTGGTTATGTCTACTCTATATAAGGCTAAGAATAATTATAATAAATGTTTATACTATATTCGCTGAACAGTTGGTTTTTGGTAACCGTTAAGCCATTAACATTAATCTTTGAATTAGATTACACTGGTGCTCTGTGTTGCTGTGGATCCCCTCATGTTTGGGACAGGAAACACAAATTCAGTTGATAACAATTTTTATTTTTTGTTAACTAATATAAGAAAGGCTATACTCATATAATTCTTTTCCTTAACTCATCGTTTCTGTGAGAAAATTACAGTTTTTATGTCCATTGGTCTCAACTTTCCTCAAATACAAGAATTGTATGATTAGTGACATATGTTTTTAGCCGTAAATAACTCTTCAATTTTAATTTCGTTTTATTTCGTACTCTCAGATTACAGTTCAGGAAATGTCTTCTTTTGGACACAAAATGACCCAAAATATTAACTTTTTTTTCCATTAAAATTATAATAATTTACTTCTTTTTATAAAGGCTTAAGACATTATTTCAGACATTCTTTTCTTCTTTGAGTAACAATTTTCTATTCATTTCAACTGAAGTAAAACCAAATTTTAATTTAATTCAATTTTACTCTAATATTACTCTTATTTTTGATAAAATTTCAACATTTTTTTCATTTTTATTTTTAGGAAAGTCTTAGTATTAAAAAAGTCGATCATTTTATTAGTATTTTTTTTATTAAAAATAAGGACTAATTTATAATGAAATCAAAAGAGTATTAGATTTTGTTTTCTATAATTATTTTAGTTGAAAATAAATTAATTTTTCATTTTATTTTTTACTCTAAATTCTGTTACAAAACTTATATAATAATAGAAATGAAATTTCAAATTAAATTATTTGATTGAATAGAAGTAAATTGAAGTCAGAGATTACATCAGAAAATGATTTTCAAAATCAAATCATAAAAATTTCTAATTGAATATAAAATATATTACTTTTTGAATAAAGTTTTAAATCTTATTAATGATTTTTTTAGAAAATAATTTATTCTTGTAAAGTCTAAAAACTTCTTAATGGGATTTCCCATCATTACTGATGTTAAGTATTCTTTAATCTAAAAAAATAATGATTTTTTCATTTAAAGAGCGAAAAGTTTTTAAAAGAAAAAAATCTTTTCCATTATTTGGAGAAAATCTCGTGAAAGACAATTGCAATTCAATAAAGTCTCAGTCAATGGAAGAGCTCATCAAAACTAATAGAGAACTAAATATAATTTATAACTTCAAGTCGTCAATTGATTTGATTTTAATTTATTTGATACCGAAGTAAAGGATATAATAGAGAAAAAAGAAAACTAATGATTCAGTGTTTAATTCAATTTTGATTCTGTGCTCTTCACTACTCTTCCTCTGAAATCTCTTTTGATTCACTAATAAATAAAATAATAGTGAAATATAATAAAATTTACTACACTTTTGGCCCGACTCTCATCTGATGGCATCGCAATTGATATGAACTCTAATTCATTGAATTCAATGAATGCAAGCAATCATTCATTCAATTTCTTTGAATTCCTTCTATTGTTAGCCCTTTTCTGATAGCAATTCCTTCTATAAAATCAATGAACATTGCATTAGTGGCGAAGGGATTGCAATAAAAGTGGGGGCTATGGATGGGTCATAAGATGAGGAAATGAGTGAACTATTTTATATTATTTTCAAATTCAATGTTCAAAACTATGGGCGCATATAATCAGACATCTTTGCATTGCATTCAATACAAAAGGGAATTCTATGTAATGCTTACTAATGTCTGAATATCTGACACTGAAATCTCTTGAGTGACTTTAAAGACAATCCATCACAACATTCATGAACACAACTCTACAGATTCTGTATACTGTGCTAACAGTGCTATTGTTTTCATTGACTCGCCTTTTCCCGAACCTTTAATTACATCCCTTTCCTCTCAGCTCCGACTCTGTATTTGACTCACTCTCTTATCAACAAATCTTTGAATATTTGCCAGAATTTTCATTTCAAAAGAGAAATTTCTTCAAATGTTTCCCTAAATATCCTAAAAATACTTTTTCTAAAGATTTTATGAAAAAAAAATGAAAATTTTATTCAATTTTTTTGATTATTTTAATCTTTTCTCACATTTTGTATTCATTGATATTTTGAAGAGAAGGGGTGGTCTAACTTGACTTAACTCACTTGACTGCCTCCGATCTCAGCTGTTTTTGATTTTTCAAATATTTATACAAAATATCTAATCATAAATGCCAAGAATAGTCTGTAAATTCTTTATTGTCTAAACATTTTAAGACAAACATTTATGCGAAGAATAAATTGAAAACTTGTGTTAAGCAAAGGCTTAGAATTTAAGCAAAAAATTTTACAGTTTCTAAACAAAAAAAATTGAATTACTTTTAAAACAGAAAATAAATACCAAACACATTGTGAGGACACACGTGTTCTCCGATTTCTTATGTTATTTATTTAGGTATTGAAAAATAGAGTCATGTATTCTTTCAAACAGTGAGGAATTCCTTGCATTTTGAGAACTGCACTAAAAGTGTCAGAAAGATTTCAAAGCAAAAATTGACTCCTTTTTCGCTCATTTATGCTGAGCTGACAGTAGAGACCAGATTAGACAGAAATAGAAGAATGTTTAAGAAGTATTTAAAATCCAATTTAACGATTGCCGCGACTTTTGCGAGAAATCACTTTTAAAAGGATTTTCTTTCATTTCTGACATTTTTCTCTTTACTTCCTAACAGTGTTTTGGACCCAATACTCAATTCTCAGACCTGTTCCTCACACCAGAGCTCAGGAATTAGTGCGAAATCTGAAGGTCGACATCAATTGAGTCCGAACAGAGAGGACAGAAAGCAGTGGACAGTCATATAATGTAAGTTTTAATACTTATTTCTCTATTTATTTATTTATTTAAAATGTTAGTCCGTTTTACGGCTCTGTTTTGTTATTATAAAGGATTTCTCTGAAATATTATTCAAACTCGACAAAAGTCTGTCCCATATATCGACTCTTTGGCCACCCATTAGTTTGAATGTTGTATTGCTGTGCCTCTCAATCGTTAAACAAATAATTTGGGATATATTTTGAGAAATAGATTTTTTTGTCAAAACTATTTAAACAGTATTTCCACGAATGAAATCCCAATAAGGCTTAGCGTTCAATAGGTTTGGTGTCTGTAATGAAAAATTTTATTACTTTTCTCACTCATCGAATATTTGGTTGAGCTTTCAATCCAAATGTGTATCACTTTAGCACCGCTTTTGTGGTGTTCTCTCGAAAAATCATTCTCATAGTATAACTGAATTTAATGTTAATTTTAGAGTCAATTTTCAGAGTTTTGTGATTGACTTTTGAACAGATGTTAAGTTCAATGAATTCGTTTCATAAGTTTTTCTCTAAAATAAAACTTTTTTAATACTTATTTTTTTGTCTGAAGTCTGGCTTAAGTCTAAACTGTCTATTAATAAGTCTATTATTTTTGATTATTGATTGAAAAAAGAGTATTTTTTGTGTAGTTTGTGATCAATCATTCAATAAATTTATTTAAACAATGAATTTTTCGTTCAACACTTCTTTGATTTTGATTGAGTCCTCAAACTTATATCCTCTCCTTATTTGTTGGTTTAATTCAAGGCTTAAACCATTGTTTTGTTTGTTTTAAAATATAATTTAAACTTCAATTTAAAATCTCATCAAACAATCGATAACTTAATAATTTTGATTAACTTTTTATTTGAACTCAATTTTAGATTTAATTTGACTTTAATTTCATAACCAAATTAACAAAAAATCTCATTTAATTTGAGTTCAATTTCACCCAAAAAAGCGATTGAATGATAATTACGAATCAAATGCCAACAAAACTCTGAACTAAATTAAATTTGAATAAATTTTAGGGAAAAATTCCGATCAAATCAATTGCTTTATAGACACAAACTCTGAACAGTTTTAGCGAAAAAAAGTTTTGCCGACAAAAAGACAAATCGAATAAAAAATGCTTTAAATTCAAAAAACACACTTTGATTGGGAAACGGCTTATTGAAGGCATACCCGATATGCTAGTATTGTATACTCAAGTCTATATGCGAAGATCACTCAGTGAGCAGTCAGTAGAAGATTTCGAAGAGAAAAAAAAAGAGAGGAATAGACAGTTGAGTGCAAACAGCGAAGACTCGCCAACTCTACCCTCAGTTTAGATAGAGTTAGCATTAGATGGACTGTTCCGCAGAACAAGAACTGCGTTCACATACTATTCGTTCGCCAGAATAGTTAGTGAGTGCCGTACAGACAAGACATACAGCTGTTACTCTTCGAGAACAGAGTAAAGCAGTTCCAACGGCTAATATATGCTGTGCGCAAACTTAGAGCTCCAGTCGCTCTCTAGTGTTTTCATCCGTCTATTTCTCTTTTGGTAAACCAGTAGTTCTTCTGTTGCCAATGCATTCGAGTTCTGTCTGTCAGTGTATGCCTGACTTTTGAGTGAACGGCACCCGATTTTTGAGAAGAAGTGCATTGCATTTGACTATTGAATAACTATTGAAATATATTTTGGATTTAAACCCAAAATATACGGATTTTTGATTCTGAAAGACATTACTGTTCGCACAGTCTTCGCGTGTTTTTCACTCTATTAAGAGCTCCTCTCTATTGAAGGCAAATGTCAATTGAATTGTCTGTTGGATTGAAATGAGTTTAAATGCAATCGAGTGGTTAGAACTTAGACTTTGGTTTTATATAAATGGATTGATTTGAAAGCAAACGACAAATCATTTTATGACTCATTCATTGAATTATAAACCGAATCGTTTTGAAAAGAATTTCCAATTTATTCAACAATTCTTCCCATTTTTGGCGAATATAAATATTTTCATCAGTGGTTTCATCAGTCGTTTCTCTTCTCATAAATGAGTTCTTCGATGAAATCTTAAATGAAAATATGATTTCAATAGATTTCAAACATAACTAAATGTGTGATTGATTTCAATTAATTTCTTTTATATTCATTTCATCTCAACATTCAATCCTTACGTACAGTACTCTTATTGGCAAATATGCGTTCCTTAAGACGTCAAACATTTGTATGGGTGTGAAGACCACTAGCATTATGTCCAAAGAATTTTCAATTTGAATCGCTTCGGGATTATCAGTATTTCATTTGAAAGAGTTAAGAGTTGAGAGTTATGTGAACTATTCGTTATGAAAACTTCTCATCAAATGCTGTTTAATAACTGATTGGATACTCTTTTAATATAATAAGAGAGAGAAAAGTTATTTTCTATTCAACTAATCCATCAATCATTTGATTACAACATTTCACTTTAAAATAGTTAATTCATCAAATGATTATCAGTTAATATTTCCATCTTATTATTTAAGGTAAGAATTAATACATTTTTTTCAAAACCGTATTTATATTTAATTTATATTTTGATTTGGATTCTGATCTTTAGATTAAATTTTTGTTCATTCGTTTGCCTTTAAGTGAATATTTAACAATCATTAGTCCGAATAAATCCTTAGTTAGAAGTAATGACTTTTCAAAACTAATGATCACTAAATTATTATAAAATTTTTTATTATTTCGCGAAAATAATTTTAATAATTATAAGTTTGGACTTTCATTTCGGGAATCCTTAGATTTTGTCCATTTATTTAAACTTTGAAAATTAAAACTCATTTGACAGTAGTTTTGATTTTTACTAAACAAATATTTAAGTAATTTATCATTTGTTCACTAATTGAAAATAAGATTCTGTTTTGAAGAGTTTTATGATCTTAAAACTCATCTGAACTCAAACTTTTGGTTTAACTAAAATTTTTTTCTATCGTATGAGAGATAATTTCATAGACATTGAGTAAAGTAAATAAAAATAAAAAATCATATTTAAAGCGGAAAAATAGCATTAAGTCTCTATAAAATGGATTCACGTTTTTTGATTATATGCTATACTTATGTTATTCAGGGAAAGAATAAAACATTTTTTCTTATTCTAAGAAATCTTAGCCATGAGATTGAAGTTTAGACTTAAGTGACTTTTTTCTTAGTCTCTATTCTTATTTAATGCGAGTTATATAAGGAATGCATTTTTCTCGAGTCAATTATGCTTTTTATTGTTTATTATATTGAGTCGCTTTACAGCACATCCCTCAGTGCAAGAGACATACCTATTCGATAGATTCGCCTCTAAATGATAAGGTGGGGGATCGGGAGGTCGAGTGCCGCTCAAAGAATTCAATAGAAGAATAGATTAGAAGCGAAAGAGAAAATATTTTTATTACATAAAAGTCTCGTTTTCTTTAACATTAGTCTTTCGTATGGACTCACACTCAATAAAATGGTTTGTCAGTCGATATGGAATTTTCGCACAAATTCTCTTTCCCTTTCTTTGTATTAATGCTGTCATTAAGAAATTCCAATAGTTCTGACAAATACTTAAATTCATTTTAAAATTCAATTTTTTGGCCTCATTTGGCCTCAAATCTCATAAATTACAGCTTAAGAATGACTAAAACCTTCTTAAAACCCCTTTTCATTATATGGTGTTGTCTTTTTTGGGATATAGAGGTCCGGTACAATTGTTCATAGCCTATGTGGGGGGCGGCCGGGCGTTGCCTACAATTTTGTGGACTATTTTGTGTTTTTTATTTTTCTTGTTTTTATTTAAAAGAATGAAAATTGAATTCAGATTTCAAAGAAAAGAGACTTTACTTTATTTTACCTTCAATTGTGTTGATGTTGAGGTCAATATTTTATTTAATGGCACCAAATCAGAGAATGAGTAATTTTTTGCAAATCTTTTCATTTTACACCTTATTCTGGGCGCTATACAAATCTTTTGTCTTTTTTTGCTGAAAATCTACTTCAATATTGAATTAAATTTTTGTTTGAATTCATTCAAATGAATGAATCAATTATTTTATGCTTTACTTTCAATTTGGAGATGAATTTTATCTTAAAATCCCTTCCTATTAATTATAAAAAATCCGTTACTTTACTTTCTTTTAAAACCTGTCTTTTATTCATTACTTCGAAAGAATTATTTCAATAAAAACCGATTTTTATTACAATTTTAAAATGAAATAAAATTTCTTTTTTTCAATAGTTTTTCTGTCATTTTATTGTGAATTATATTCCCTTTTATTCACTCGAAAATTGTTTCGAAAGCTTTGGGCTATTCTTTTCATTTTAGGTTTTATGTCTTTCTCTTATGTTATGTATGAGTGAATATGAAAATGACATCTCAATCGGTCCTTTGTTTTAATAAGAGTTCACAATAGCCTCAGAGGAAAGACATCCAACAAAATGCAAATGAATTTCAAATGGGTTTCATATAAAATATCAAAGAGTATACGAAGGCCTCAATTATTCAGTTCACTATACTTTGGCATCAGATTTCTCGCTCCCGGACTATACTCTCACGTATTTATCGATTCCTTTTATATACAATCATTTAGCTCATGAAAATTTCAAGAATTTAATCATGCAACTTTTTTTCTAAAATAAACATTTGAAGAATCAATACCTTAAACACTCGCTTTCTTTAAAATGAAAGTTCAAACTTTAAAATTCAAAAGAATTGATTTAATGACAATATTTGTCTCAAAGCACTGAATACTTTTCAAACTTTTCCGAATAATTAGATAAACCCTTGAATTGATTTCATCGACAATTTTGAAGAGTATTGCAAAGCATGTAATTTTCAGCCTTTTGAGCCATTTGAGCAAGGTGTATCTTTTTGTTTGCTACTCTTCTTAATATAATTTATATCGTTAGCCATTAATACTTATGTAATATTTAATCGCATGTAATCATTGCTCAGTCCATTCATTGATAAATGTCTATAATTATTATTGACTTAACGATAATGTTATTTAAAATACCTGTTCTTAGTTTTAATCTCTTTTCTTAAACTTATGCTCTTCTTTAGCGATTTATTGCTTGATATTAAGAAATAGTAGTTTTTGATGAAAAATAATAATTTTATTATATCTAAGAGACTAAAACAGCTTAAATATTTGATCCTGTATAATTAAGAATTTTTAAGAATAATTTAATCATTTTTTTACAAAAAATGGTAAAAATCTTTCATCAGTCAAATGAACTAATTTTTTAATTTAGTTTTATTACAGACTCACGAAATACATATAAACTTATTTTTAAAAAAAATTGGTTTTGAAACTCAATATATTTGTGGATATGATTTCATTTAATTTATTTGTTTTACTTTTCGATAATTTATTTGATTCTGTGTTAGAAATCTGTGATAATTGTCTGAAATTTAATCCATTAAATGTGTATCGAATGTTAATTGAAACAAATCTTATATAATTCACTTTTCACTCCTATTTCTAACCCATAAATTTACTTCAATTCATAGAAGTTTCCAATAAATTTAATTAACGATATATTTGTGTCACAAAAGTTTATCCCAAAAATATTTGTGATTCGACTGTAGATGTATTTTGAATAATAACTTAAATTATTATTTCTATTAATTAAATTATTAGTGCATTTATTATATAAATTAATTAAATTTAAATGATTGGACGTCTAATTTATTTGATAATATCATAATTAAAGTGAGAATAAATTCATTGTCGATATTCTCTTTTATCCGTTGAATACTAATTGAATACTAATTTATTCGATAATTTCACAAATAGTTTCATAAATGTCTTTCATTTATGGCTTTAATTAATTCAATTTTAAAATTATCGACATTCAAATATAGGAAGTTATCAGAAGTTATTACAAGTTTTTCTTCTTTTCCCCCAAAATTGGAAATTTTCAATCAATATATCAAATATTGAGAAATATTGGAAACTTCTTCTCATAATTTAATGCTTTCGTTATTATAATAATTATTTTGGCCTCAATTCTGGAGAACTCTTTTTTCCTTTTTATTGCCATATTTTTATTCCTATGCATTGTATAATAGAGTTATATTACATAAAAATCTAGTTGTGAGCCATAACCCATTCCGTTGCTTAAAGTGTAGTAAGTCTACACAATGACCTTAACACTGAAAATAGCAATTTATTCGCAACTCTATTATCCGTCGCCTAAAAAACAGTTTGCATTCAAAACTCCTAAAAAATTGATGCAATTTTTGCGCCCAAATGTGCGATAAGTATTAGTCCTCTTCCGTCGATTCAAATACAGAAATGGGTGGTTAGGGTAGACATAAGGCACAAACAGGCGTTTGTGAAGATAGACAGACAGTGCAAATCGGAGTCAGTCCTAACGCCTGTAATGAAAGCCTCAATTCCGGCTAACAATAGATTACTATATATTAGAAAATTTTATATATTTTTCACTTCAATTCTATATTTGGAAAAAAAAATTTCTTTTCTCCCGATTATTATATGAAGACTTTTAGGGAAGAATTCAATGAAGCGAAACATATATCCAGTCATATATTTATTGTATTTTTCTCATATTTTAAGTTGTGAACAGACCAACAGTCCTTTCAACAAAACATTTGTGAGGCACCTGAGTCTTTGTCGGAGTCTTGAGACCACTAAATATATTTTGTGGTCGAGTTTTGGCTTTTCCTGCATTTCTCTCTTTATATGTCTTATATTGTTTGCATGACTTATGAGAATTAAATGCATCAAAAATAGCATTTCTTTGAAACATCGTTTCGTGATATAACTGAGTCTTTATTCGAAATGTGTGTCAAATAATATATTTAATATGAGTTCAATTTGTTGTAATAATATTCATATTATAATATTAGTCCATATTTTAGGAATAATTTTGTCGATTATATCAAAGATTTTATTTGATTTAAGAAAATGATTTAAGAGTTCATTCGCCGCATATTTTTATCTGATTCTCATCTTTAGTGCAAACGATTTAAATTTGTTTTGATTAAAATGAACGCAAATTTTCGATTTAACTTTTAATCCAATTTACGCATCGATTAAATGTGTTTTCATAGTTGGCATTAGTTAAGAGAAAAATGGTATAACTTTTCCCTTTGAAGCACAGGTTGTATGCAATTCACCCGAAAATGAGTGATTGAATTTTGTTTCATAACTCATTGCATTTATAATTAGCAAAAGTCATAGCCATAGACTGATCGGAGTCTTATCTTATTCTGAAATATCACTTTTATTGTGATTTTAAATCACAATTATTTTATGCCTTTTGATTATCGCATTCTTTTGACGAAAACTTCATAACAACTCAAACTCTACACCTCTTTTCATTAGTTTTACTCTTATTTTTTTGTTGTTCACTTCTAAGACTTATTATGTCTGTTGTGTTGAAATTTTTATGTTATGTTTAATTCAATTCCATAACAGAGAATACAATAATGATAGTAATAGACAGTAATTTTGAAAAACAGTCAAATAGTGTTCCCACTTTTCAAATACTCAAACTATTTTTTTGAAGGTTTCTATATTTCTTCGTTCTGACGTACTTGTGCTGAACGGAAAGAAATTTGGCTCACCTTGTAAAAGGTTTTGCCCGCTCCAAGCCACAAAGAGAGAGGGAGAGAGGGGGAGAGAGAGAGAGAGAGAAACATTTTGTATATGAAAATTGCTTTAATCGCTAATAACTTTTGACAGTCGGTTAAAATGAATTGCATTTGACTTCAGGCCATAAGTGTTTTAAAAGATGGAAAAGAATAAAAAGTCAAAGAATAAAACCTAATATGAAATATGAAAAAAGCTTTTCTTCATTTTTCTCATCGTATGAACTCTGGATTACTTGTATAGCGAAAACAGTTTTGTTAAAATGAATGGCAAATACCATATATATATTATTGAGAATTATTACATATATTTTCCAAAGTGAAGCGTCTGTTATATAATTTTGCTGCCAATTTAACAATGATTTATTTGACTCTAATTTTTTCTGTTCCTTCTTTTCACTCATTTCTTATTTTCACCAAATTTTCGGTTTATTCTCTACCTTTTTTTTAAAAGATCCGGTGTCTGCTTTTTAGTCACTTTCGTAATGCTTTTTGGTGTGAGTCATGCAAAAGCTTTTAGACTAACATAAAGGTTAACACAAATTGTGTAGTTTTTTTCGGCTAAAAAATATTACATAAAAAGACTTAAAAATATGTCTCCTTTGCTGTCGATATGTCTCTTCTCAGCCACTTATCTATAGTTTTCATAAATTTTTTGCTCAACTCTTGTCTCTTATCTGATTCGTAACATCAAAATTAGACCATTTTCTCCATATGTGTCGAACACAGAATTTTTTCGTTGAGTAAAAAACAAGTATTTTTGTTGCGCTCAGAAATATTGGTTTCATTCCCTCTCTCTCTCTATCTTAGTCTTCAATTTTTTCTTTTTCCGAACATCAGGAAGTCATAGCCTTTTCCTATCGTATGCCTGTGCTCTAAGACTTACCCTATTTCTCATCTTCTAGGCATCAGTTGATGAGTTTGTGTCTCCAGTATCTATGGTTACCCCAAATGACGAACTGGTTTAGGGTTTCATTTCTTAAATTTTTTGTTGTTTTGTCAGATAGTCTTTAGCTGTCATTTCTTCTGTTCCTTAACTTGATTTCAGAGTCTTATGACTCTAATAATAGCATTCAATTTCATATAAATTTAATTTTTGTCGTTTTATTTCAGGAAATTTAGTTTCGAATTAGTTTTTCTTCATTTCTGGAATTTTATGCAAATAATTGTGTCTTAATTATATAAAACTGCAATAAGTCTTAATGTAATGAAATTTTTGTTTAGATTTCAGACTGAATTAAAATTAGATTCAAAATTTGATCGTAAATACAATTAAAATAATTGTAAAATTAGAGGAATAGTTAATGTAATTCACGATTTGTGTAAATATTTGGCGAACAGTCGTATAAAATTCATTACATTTATTCGTTTCAGTCGTTTCAGTCGATTAACTGAATGTTTGACTTTTAGAAAATAATTCGTGTTTTAGTTTTAGAAAACAATTACTTTAAATACAACTTCTTTTCACTTTATTTTTGCTCTGATTTTGCTCTAAAACGAGAGTTTCATAACAATTACAAACCATATATATTTCTCTTTACTTTGAACCAGTAGTAACCAAGATACTTTTATAAATAACTCATTCAAACAACAATTTTGTCATCATTTCTATAAAAACTTTGTTTGAATGTTAAATAAATGGATCTCTTATTTCATTATAGAGTTATTTGCTATTGATTTAGTCAAGAGAAATTTGTTCTAGGTGATTTGTTATAGATGATAGTCTGGTGGCTCTCCTCTCTCTCTGTAAGTCACAGCGAATTTTGTTTTGTGTGTTTGTTATTACAATTAAAGTCAGAGAGAAATAGCATTTCACCAGAGCTAACATAAAAGGAATGTAACACAACGGTAATGTTTTAGGGGTTTTGGCCTTACATTTACTGTCCATTATTAGGGCTCATCAGTGTATCCAAGAGTCCAAAGTGTGTATTATGTTTGCATCTCTTGGACTCTCATCTCCTGAGACATTGCACTCTCACATCTAGAGATTCACGAGAGAAAAGATAGAACCCAAGAATAAGAAGAGAGTGCACTAGAACTGGACATTAATGCACTCATTCAGAGAGACAGTTCGGGAGCACACAATTCGTTTGCTTTTGCACACAATTTTTCTTCTGATTTCTTTGCTTAAATGACTCTCACTCTGTCTATATGTCTGACCAGTGCCTCGCTTTGGTGGATACCATTCGTCTTAATTACAGGACCACTACTATTGAAACGAATGTCTGTCCTCTGAAATAGTTTC
Source organism: Galumna lanceata (assembly GCA_034695685.1). Classification (NCBI taxonomy): domain Eukaryota; kingdom Metazoa; phylum Arthropoda; class Arachnida; order Sarcoptiformes; family Galumnidae; genus Galumna; species Galumna lanceata. The sequence goes on from JAQFZL010000070.1 coordinate 23,410, forward strand.
ACAACATTTATATGAACTCAATCTCTATATCTTTCAATCTATAAATAGTTTATTTTTGTTTGACTCCGATATCTCTTTTCGTCTAATTTTCTCATAGAATGTGAGTTTCTCTGAGAAATGTCTGTGTATTGAATATGTCATTACTCTTAGGCTATATATCGATCCAATAAATGCAGAAATGCTTTAATTAAACTTATTTTTCTGATGGCGTTTATCACAGATTCTGTCGTTTCGATTAGGATTTGCTCTAACGATATCCCAATCAATTCGACACTTTAAACGACATCCAATAGATTAGGTATTTATTACAAGAGATTATTATCCAGTAATTTGTATCTGATTTCAGTTCTGTTATTAACAATTAATTCCTTAATATTAAACCATTTGTCCAATAATTATATTACTGTTTATTACATAATAAATGAATTAATTTATATTAATTTTATTAATTTTATTCAAAGATTCACTTGAGTTGAGTTTGAGTTTAATATTATTTTCGAAACTCATTTACGATAATCAGTGGTTATGTGTTGTGTATATGAAGATTAGTTTTTCCATTCAAGTGCTTACTTTCAGACCCAACTCTCTCAGTCCTAAACTGAAAAATCGATATTCAGTTCGCAAACTATCTCTAGTTTTCAGTGGAAACGGCGCTCAAAATTATATTAAAACTTAGTTTAGAGAATCAGTAAATTTCGACTTTCATACAGAAGTCAACTAAATTTGTTTACAAAATTCACTCATATATTGAGGGAAAGCTTTAAATATTTTCCAAAATTCACTTCAATTTATTTGCAATACAATATTATATCAATAAATAAATGAATTTATTGGAAATTTTCTCATTTGAATACATGATATACTCTCCAAACGTTTGCTCCAATATTTTCATTGTATTTACAATTCAAATAATATTCAACCCTTTTCTGAGTTGACTTTCGTTTTCATTATATAAATTAAATGCAAAATTTTCAGTCATATTGTAAGTAATCGACTATTTTGTTAAATATTCTTATGGCAATCAATGTATAGTATACGATGTCCTCATCAGAGAGTAATTTATTTAAAACTATTATACGATTAGTGTAAACAACAAATTAAATTTAGTGCAGAAAAGTTTTGTTCACAACTGAACACAACTCAATGAAAGAGCGATTCGTTTACAAACCAAAATCAAATGAGATATTCGTTTACACAATAAAATGTGTTTCACATGAGAACAAAGTTGAGACAAAAAACCAAGAATTGTGTTTAAAGTCTTTTTCCTCATTTGTAATGTTTGGAGAGTTTGACCCAAGAATATACTCTTGTTTTACACATCGATAGAGAAAAAAAAATTGTGATCACTGTATGTCCTGAACCCTCACTAATGAAATTTATTTGACAACAAAAAAGTAATGTTCGACCGCAACAGCATTTAGTTGTATGTGCTGTCTATGCCTGCAATTGGACTGATATGCCGGTGCGAATGGACGGCCAAAATGAATCGGAAATGGCTAACAAGCGGCCGGAAATGAAGCGAACATCTCGGAAGAGAAGGCACAAAATGAGTCGACCCATAGATATATAATTTATTAGCGGCTCAAGCAATGAGTCAGAACCTCATCAAACAGACTGTTCCCGTACTGCCAGCGATTTGCCTGTCCTTACGTTCATTGCAGTGCTAACAGTGATAACAACTCACACATGCATTCATTGGGAAACAATTCTAATAGAAACCAATTGTGAGTCAAACTGAGAGAAAGAAATAGGAAAAAGAATACCAGAAAAAAGTTAATGAATCACTCGATTGTCTGAGAAAACATTTTTCTCATCTTTTTCTTAGTATTCGCCCACTTTTCTGATCTCTATTTTGTCAGTGATTTTCCGTGTATTCCCTCTTTTATACATCGATTGCTTATCCACTGATTTGTTCACAACTTTTTCTTTGATTTCTTATATTTTTCTAACATTTAATCAAAGGTTTGGAGTAAATGTCAGCAAAACATTTAGTTTTAAACAACTCATTGAATCGTTTATTTATTTATTTTTATATAAAACTAATATTTATGTTTGAAATTTCAAATTCTTTTTCTTAATGTTTATTAAGTATTAAATATTTGTTTTAATTAATTTATTTTTTAAATATTTTGCTAATTTTTAGGGAAAAAACATTCAGAGCAAAAGAGGTGATCCTTTGAGTTGATCTATAAGTTAGACCTTTATTGAGAAGACGATTATAGTTTTGAATCGATTGGTGTCAAACAGTTATCTATTGTTATGTAAATTATATTTTTATTATTTTATTCACATATTTTTGTTGAGCAGAAGAGACTTTTAATTTCCGTTGGAATAAATTATACTCTTTATTATCCATTTTTAATATGTTTCTGAAGAAAACCCCTTTCAATGCCTTTAAAATTAAATTGAAATCCAAAAACCATTGAAAAGATTTTGCTTTTAATTTATGTCTTTTAACATTCGTTGCAAACTTAACGACATTTTTATTATATTTAGAGTTCATTTCATATGAAAATATCGATTAATTCATACAAATTCGGTATATTTGGTGTAAAAATTGATTTAATGTTTTCTTTGGCTTCAG
>JAQFZL010000071.1:0-25943 GCA_034695685.1 Galumna lanceata
ATTCAATCATTAATAAAATGATTTATTCGTTTCAAAGTAATAATCATTAGCTAATATTTGATCCTATTTTTAAAGTTGTGGTCAAATCAGAGTATTTTTGTCTGCGTTAATGATATATCAATTCATTTCTATGTTCTTAATAAGAATCTTTTGTAAATTGTTATTTGAACTTGATAAAAAATTGGCATAGGCTTGAAGTTTAAGTGAGTGAACTCTGAACGATGAAATTCCTAACCATTGAACTAAATTTAATATATCGATAAGTTTTACGATTTATAAATATTTTATAAAATGTGACAACAATTTTATAAAAAAAATCTAAAGAATCACAAAAACTAATGATTTAATTAATAATATTCTGAAAAGACGTGACTTAAAACCTAAATTGAGTCTAAATTAGCGGTAGGTTTGATATATAGATCAACAAAAATATAATTGTTTAGTGAAGTCTAAAAAATTATAAAACATATCTTAAACTAAAAACTAAATACAAAATTCTTTAAGTGATCTCTCAGTCGATAGACATTCAGTAAAAACACTATGAATGTTTTATCGATAAAAGGCGACCAAAATTCTGGAAATATGTATGTATTTGTGAATCACTTGAAAATATGTTCTTATCTATATTTGAATGTATTTGAAAAATAGTAATTTTCAAAATATATGACAAAATGAATTTATTTATATATTGGTCGATGTCTTTACTAACTATAAGCCATTCAATTCTCTTAGATATCAAAGCACTCAATAGATGTATCATAAGCTGAAAATGAGGTGCTTTTAATGGGGACCGGCAGCAGACACTCGTCACTGACTGGTGAGACACCACTGAATTTTACCCATCGCTTATAATTGGAGTGTCAGAAAAAATGAAAAATAAATGCAGTGCTCTTCGCGTGATATCTCTAATAAATATTTGTGACTCATGTCTCTAATCAACTAAAATCCAGTATTTATTCACAATTATTTCAGAGAAAACTATTGATAAAAAAATATTCCATAAATATATGGAATTAAGTATAAAATACTCTATTTATGAGAAATCGGGGTAAGTCTGAAGACATTTCAAAAAGTTAATAGTTTTTGTACTTCTCTATAGTTTGGGATTAGAGATAACTTTTTGGTTGTTTGCCTCAAACGCTACACATTTCAAGCGATGGAAGACTCAACAAATTTTCACTAAAAATTCTCTTAAGGGAAAGTATAAGTGTTTTAGTGCTTTTAGTACTAAAGAACTGAATAAAAATTTTAAGCATAGAATGTGTTGAACACATATTATGTTTGTGTGCCTCAGGTCAAGGTTCAGGATTAGATCCTTCTTCTTCTTCTTAGTCAATAAAAGCTGAAGTTATCATATGAGCGCTGGTATTGTTTTGCTATTCATTTTCGATTAAGTTTTCAAAGAATAACTAATAAATAACTGCATTATATGTTGTACTCATAGAAAACACTTATAATAAAGAGGATGAGGACGACCAAGAGTTAGTTCCTTTTACTTATCATTATTTAAATAATTTCAAGGAATATGAGTAATGCCAGTGATTTATTTATGTTTCAATTGAACAAGATTACTTTATGAAATTGTAATAGAATTTTCTTGGAAAACTTGGCGCTCCTAAAAATGTAGGTATACTCCACTCTTGTGGTCATCTCTTAAAAACAAAACAATAGTTTCAATAATTTGAGAATAAATGTCATCAAAAACTGGTATTTATTACTATAATTATAGTGGCGTTCAAACAATGAATATAAAGAAATTGAGTCAAACTTTTATTTTAAAAATATTTGAAATTAATTTACGCCTTAAAAGCATTTTATTTGTTGTCAATAATACCGGACTATAGACTATAAAATATAATAATTAGTATTCTTTGCCATAATTTCATTAGTGATTCCTTTTGTGCTCTGAATTGTAAATTATTTAAAGACAAAAATAATGTTGATTTTGACTTTGATTTATTGGATTTAGCAAAAAATGAACTAGATAATTAACAATAAAATATTGCTTAACATAATTTTTATTATATTTCAATAGAAAATACAATCTTTTACTTAAAAGTTGAAATTCATTTATTCTAAGATTGTTTTTTGTTTGAACTTATAATATTAACAAGGTACATAAATAATCTTATAAACGTTATACTAAATTTGACCAAGTACCAAATTATATGACAACAAATCCAAAATCAGTTACGAATTAAATGCAGTTAAACTCAATTTAATGACATTTTGAAGTCAATTAAATTCAATACATAATTAATTCGATACTAACTATAAATCAATAAATTTTTATATTATAAGAAACTGATTTATAACTTATTTTTTAATATAATTATAGCAAAAAATTATAAATCGATTTTCATTCGATAAAAAATGTAGTTTTAATTAGAGTTAAATCATAAATAATTTCATCTAAAAAACAATTAATTTATGCCATAATTAAAGGCATTTGAAAGGCTTTGAATATTTCATAAGATTATGAATATATTTAAACTCATAAATGATTTCATGGAAATCACTAATTGATATAATTTTAAGAACTGGTATTCAAATGAAGTACACATTATATGACACTTATATGAGCATGATCATTTTACTTTTATGAATTCTGTTTCTTAATTACAAAATGAGTTAAGAAAGTATTCGCTTTCTATTGAAAAGTTAATGGTTTTGATTGTAATAAACGTTTTAGTTATAAATAATCAGTCGATTTAAAAGCCAATGTATTTAAACTTTAATGACTTTCAATTATATTCTGAATCTAAATATATTTCGATGGACTTATTATTGAGATTTTCAACTTATTTGAGTTTAATTGAAAAATATATAATTGTAGTGAAGAGTACTATAGTGTTGACAAAGAACAGGAAATGAGCCTAAGAATCAGAAGAGGAATATATAAAAAGATGAGTCGGACCTCAAAGTGAAGCCTATTATTGAGTGATGAACTCGAATATAAAGAAAACCTTTAATTACAGAATGTTTGTAAGACTGAGAGCATAGGTTTTATTGAGAATAATAGCGGCCATAAAATTCTGAGATACGGCTCACAATAAAACGTGAATTAAGAGTAAAATTCAATGTCTCAGAGAGTATTAGGACGCGTGCCTTACATGCAATCCCTCCAAAGATCACATTAAAACACTAATACCACTGATATTACACAAAAGGCTCGCCTCTCATAGTGGCCTAACCCCGAGGCAATTCAATTTTATTTGTAGAGAGCATTACAAAACTCGGAAATCTAAAATCAGGTCTTAAACTTGACTTCTATTACATTATTAATGAATTTGTAATCTCTTCCAAACATTTGCCGTTTAATTGAAAAAAAAAGGATAAATGAGAACTCATTTTAAACGCTTTTATGCGATTAAAATATATAATTAAATGACTTTTTCTCAAATAAATAGAAACTCGAATCAAATTATGCAAAGATTAAGAGTTTGTACTGAAATCTGTGCACTACTGAGTGTCCAAAATTTAACTCTTAATGATCGATAAATTGATGGGAAGTGTCTTTAATTCTGTCATTTAATTAATCCCTTTTTTGGCCTTTTATTATAACTCATAAATAAGGTTTAACTTCAATCGTAAAATAACCAAAAATTATAGAAAATAATAATGACTTAAAATAATTAAAATATCAAAAAATATTCAATTTATTAAATATGAAAATTTAAAATATTAAAGAATATTCTACTTTTCATTCGATTAGAGGCTATAAAATATGAATTTTCAGAAATTATGACTAAAATTCTGAAATTATTGATATTTGATTCAATAAAATATAATTTTTTGCCAAAAACTCCTAAAAAGGATTTTTAAGACCAAAATATTGTGAGAAAACAAATAAAATTATTTTTTCTCTTTTATTGCGTGAAATGAAAGTATAAAACAAATCTAAGTATAAAATTAATGCAAATCTGAAACAAAGAGAACTGAGAAATCTTAAATGAAATGATTAACATATTATTGGGAAAAAAGAGGTGAAACAGAGTTTCTATGAATAATTCTTTAATAAATGTCCGCTTAATTCATGGTAAAGAGAAGGAACAGACGATTACACAACTATTGAAGATATGCTGTTTACTGAGCCATTGCTGAGCCGAGACATTAAAGGATTAGTATTTCAAAGTTGATTACAGGAGAGGAAACAACTGTTGACTCTTTCAATGCTTTTATGGATTCATTAGAGTTCACCAAAAGCTCAACAAATCTAAAAAAAGTCGAATATTTCGGTTATTTTAAAGTCAGAACTAATTCTTTCCTTAAAATAGAAAACAGTATTTTTCAGACGCTTTGCATTTATTTATTTACTTTTAGTTAAGATTTTCTGTGATCTCGACGTGAATTATAGGAATGCCTTCGATTACTGTTTGAGTCAAATCTTTCGCTTCTTTTATGTCTTTCATCTTTTTTAGCGGATTCTCCGAAACAATCTTTTGATTTATTTATGTTTTCCGATTGATATCCACTCAATTGTTTTGATAATCTTATGGCTGGTTTCCAGGGTCTGTCCCTACAGCCAAATCTGAGTTGACCTGACTCCTTTTTACCACCGAAACCCCCTCCGAGTCGGCGAGGTTTCCATCCTTCGAGAGTTCTTCCAAATTCATAGTCAACTAAAACAGTAGAGCCGTCGATGACTTTATTGTTTGCTCTTTCGTACACTTCTTGAGCCGTTCGTCGATTTTTATACTCAATAAAAGCATAACCTTTTGATAATCCGGTCAATACGTCTCTGACTAAACGCAAACTAATTATTGTTCCGTATTTTGAGAAACACTATAAAAGGCGTCACAAAAATAATGAATAAATAAATCATTGATTAAAATGTTTGATATAATAAAAGATGTTTAAAGTATTAATAGATTTAATAAAAAAGTATTTCAATCATTAATTTGTAGTTATTTTCCTTAAATTTAAAGTTTGAAAGAATTGAAAATAAATTTTAATAAAAATCTTATTTTTTTAAAAACAAAAGCCTTTTAAAACATTTTCTCTTAATTGAGATTTAAATCAATGAATCTTTTGATACAATCAATGATTTATTGATTTTTTAGATCAAATCAAACAAAAATTAAAGAATTGAAAGCATTTACTGAAATAATGTATAAAAATATTTAAATTTTATTTTATAATAGTTTAACGTTTGAACCAAAGGTATATTAAAAGTTGAAATGGATTTAAAATGACCTTTTCTATAGTCTGTTCGTCGGTATTAAAGTCAAGTCTCGCCACAAATACACTACATTTTGGATCACTTTTTAAAGTTTTGTTAATTTTATATTTTGACTAAAAATATAATACAATAATTAGTGATTTATTGTAAGAAAAGTTATTATACAGTGAGTGCTCTGATGACTGCCCTATCGTGGGGTCGATCACCGCTACCATCGATAGACCCGACTCTAATCGGGTCATAGACTTTGGCTGAAGAACACAATTTGTCACTCATTTTAACATTAATTCATTTAAATACTTAAATCACTTCCAATTAATTTATATAAAAATTTAAATTATAGTAAAACTTATGTATTATTTTTGTTTACTTTTTGAAAATCGTAACAAAATTACAGATTATTTACAATTCATTGAAGAAAAAGAGACATCTCTTGACTAGAATTGACTCAAAAAATAATAATTTTTATTGAATTTAATTTCTGAATAAAAACTAATTTTATTAAATTAATAGAAAAATTAATTTCAAGAAATGAATATTATTTAAGATTTCTCTTCATTTCCCGAGTCTTTTGTCTCTAAATTATTGATGTCTTCATCCGAATCGTCTGACGGTTCCTTCACTGTATTAGTTGTAGGTTTAGTTTCGGTAATATTAGTCTTTGAGCTCTTCTTTTCTGAAGGTTTTAATGACGGAATCGTTGACTTCTTTTCGTTTTGATCACCAATTTTAGGTCCGGACTCTACGTCTGGAGAAGACTTGGGTTTCAATTCAAACTTATAGTCATAAGAATTTCGGTGTTCTGTTTGACTCCCAATCGGGTACTTATCATCTGAATCGGTGTCAGTCGGATCACTAGTAGTCAAACTCTTTTCTTTATGGTTTGTCTCCTTTGCGAAGCATAGATAGTATACAACGATTCCAATCAGAATAAGTCCTATAATAAAGACGACGACAATCAATAGAATCCAAACCCAACTCAAACTTTTTGGTGAAGATGTGGTCAATGCAGGCCTTTGAGTGGATGAAGTCGTTTCAGTCAATGTAATACTACTTTCAGTCAATTCACTACTACTACCAGTCGTCGTCTCATTTTGATCCGTAATTGTAATGATGGTATGAATGGTAGCATTGGTGGTGTTCTCATCATTTAATTGACAAAAGGTATGACTCAAAACAAATATCACTATAAAGAATGAAATCAGTTGTCTTTCAATCATTTTTGAGGACAATATTCTTCAATAATTCTCTTTTCAATTGAAATAAAACTTTTGAATTGAAAACCGAAAACCGTTTTAATATTTTTTTGAATAATTTTATTGTTTTTTAATTCGAGATTTTTTTAGTTTATAATCGGATATAATTATATTCAATATTTTTATCAAATGATAAATAATTTAAATACAAATAAATTCGTTAATTCTTTTTAAAACTAATCTTTGGGTCAAAAATGAATGTCTTTATTAGTATTTAAAAAATAAAATACCCCCTAACACACACCCCTTAACACCCCCTAAAGTCGAGATCTTTTGCCATTTCAGATAAAAGTCTAAATAGTATTAAATTAATTATTTATAGAAAAATATGCTATAATTTATAGCATTAAAGTATTGTTAAAATTGATAAATGCTTCACTTAATGCTTTACTCAAAGGAAGTCTTAGCAAAGGAATGTTATATCTCTTAAATAAATTGATTTCTAATTTACTTTCAAAATCTTTTGCTTAAATTATATCGCTTTTAATAATTCCGTAATTAAATGTATTTTATAGTTATATATGAAAATCTTTAAAACTAAAAAAAGTTTAAATTGTTTTTAAATTACTTATCGATTATTAATATAATTTAATCGTAAAAATGAAAAAATAGACGCATTTATAAGTGTTTATCTTTTAATAAAAACTAATTTTGAAATGATTTTCGCTAACATTTTGATAAATATTTCATTACTTTTTGTGAACATCTTTTCTCAGAAATTGACTGAAATTCCATTCTTTGAAACCACTTTTCTGTTCAATACTTTTTGGATTCTCTGAAGATTGAGAGTTGTCTTCACTATCAGATGACTCAACACTCAAACAAACATTTTCTGAGGATTGAGTCATGTCTTCGCTTTCAAATGATTGCAAACTCAACGAACGAATACTTTTTTCAATTGAAGTGAACTCTTCGATATAAGAAGATTTTGTTGGCGAAGACATCGAACACATCGAAGACTCCCATCCACTGATCGTTGTGTCAGAGTATGTGTAATAACTTTCTGACTCTTCATCAGTGCTCTCACTGTCGAATTCCGTATCAACAGATAGGCTTTGACTGCCATAAAGTTCCCATTCCTTTGACCACCCCTTTGACGAATCGCTTGAGTAATGACTTAAACTCATTGAACGTATGGACACTTCATTTTCATAATTGCATTCTTCGTCGGAGTCGTAGGGATAATCAGAAATAACTGACGGAAGTGCCATAGCTTTCGATGAAACAATAGATTGTGTTTTAATGTCTCTAAAATCGATGCCATTTGAGTGAACAACAGATTCGGAATATTGGGAAGTAATGACACTAATGATGTCCTCTTCCTCATCGTTTAGCAACGATTTGAAACAATTTTGATTTTCAGACATTTCCTACAATTTTGATTCAAAACTCTTTTCTATTGAAACAAAAATCTCTAAATACGTTATCGTCGATAATATAAGTTTTAAATTTGAAATCTCCAACGATTAGCGCCATTTGTATAACATTGTTAACCGACTGATTGTAATTAACAATAGATTAACGGTTAATGGATTTAAATATTATAATAAATTGTTTGAAATGCGCGACACTTTCAACACTTTTCAAAATAAATTACATCTCTTTTTTCGATTTCATTATTAGTTATGTTTTATTAGATTTTCAAATATTCAAAACGTATTGCAATTCTTTTAGATTAAAGTCCAAGAAATCAGAGAATAACTGAGAGAATGGATGGCAATTCAGTTACAAAAAAGCCAAACATTTTGAGAGTGAATCGCAAAAAAGTGATCCCAAAAACTGCAAAAGGAGGGACTGTACCGAAGAGAACCCTTAAGAAAGATATGCACAAACGGGCCAATAATCCCCCGACTGCTTACGCACTATTCATCAGAGATGTCAGGAATCAGTTATGGGACCGACAAATCCATTTCAGAGATCTGAGTATGAGTTGTAGTATCAAATGGAAACAAATGACGGATAAACAGAAGGAAAAGTATCACCAAATGTGTAGAGAAATTCGAGTAAACATGCGTCGAGTGGTCGGACCTCCGAAGAAAATTCACAAGAAAAACCCCAAAAGGAAGAGAACGAATTACATCAACTATTGTTTTAAGAATCGGGCGAACATCAGACTAGAAATGATTGAAAGAGATGGCAAAAAGCCCAGAGTGACGGACATCTCCAAAGAAATAGCCCGTCGATGGCATGCTTTGCCACCCGAAGAGAAGAATCGATACAAAACTGTTACCCAAACCACTGAATAGTGAACTCCGCTTAAAATTCTTGAGTTTTGAATTGATTGTAACTCTATTTTATTTTCATATTATATATCAAAATTATTTTCTGTCTTTAAAACCAATAAATTATAAAAAGTAAACCTTTGAGTAATTCATGAATTTTTAACAAAAAAAAATAGAGAATAAAAATTAATTAAATCTGAACTTTTGATTAAATCATTTGAGAGAAAGGTTTTGTTCCGGGTATTAGCTTTCAGGTAAACTTCAGTTTTCAATAGAAAATATATAATTATTTTGTAAAGTTTTCCTAATTTTAGATTTAAAATCATTTGAGTATAAGTTTACCATAAATTGAGGCATAGAATTGTAAGCCTTTAAAATGATTAATCTCTAAAAAAATAGTTTTGTTTGTCGACAAATATGAGGTCAGGTTATGTTAGGTTAGGATCAATTGGCTCTTCTCTGTCTGGTCAGCCATCCGTATCATCCGTTGATTAGAATATTTTATGCAATAAAAACGACAAAAATATTTCATAAAAAAGAGACAAACGATTAAACAATTGTAATATTGAAGTCCGGAAACCTATTCATACAGTGCTTACCAATTCTGACCACACGTACGACGACCTGAGCTGTTATTCAAATACATGAGTCGATCAGTTTTGGAATCACTTTTCTATTGGCAAACAATTTTGTTAACATTAATAGTGTATTCACTTTAAGCCGAAAATACTTAGTTATGAGCCATCGATCGAACAGTTATTCAACTATTCCTTCAATAAAATGTTTAAAAAAAGTTTTGTTCAGTTATTTATATGTCATTAAATAGTATTTTAATAGAAGTAATAATCAATGAATTTCCTGCCGAACATCAAAGCAAATCAATGATGATCTGGTGGTGACCCTCATCTGTTAGCCCAGACCTTCAAATGACAGCAAACCATACATTCAGTCAATTCTCTGTCATTGAAAAACTTTTCTTAATCTTATTTTTAAAATGTTTTTAAATTGTTTTTAAAGTGTTTTAAGACTTCAAAAGACTATGAAAAGAATGTGTATTGACTTCAATATGTTTTTACTATTAGTTATGAAAAAGTTTCGGTTTTTATCAAATCAGTTAATAATGATTCCAATTGTGTTATCAGTAATCGCCAGAGCAGTGGTTGAGTCCCAAAACTGTTTCGGTGGAGTCGAGACCTTTGAAAAGACAACGGTAACTGAGTTTGACCAAAATGTCGGTATTTTGGGAACTCTTCTTCATCAGGAAAATGCGGCCCTAACTCGTGATTGTGTTAATCTTTGTAAACAACAGTCTAAATGTCTGGCCTTTGGCCTCAATTATGCAAAATATCGTTGTTCTGCTTATGTTGAGAACTCAAAACGAAATAGAGATCGACTCAAACATTCAGTTAATACCAATTACTTTGAAAAGATATGTTTGAAAGGCATATCTCGACAGGTCTTTGACAGCGCCTGCGGTCACGAAAGGCTCTGGTCTTTCGAAAGAGTCAAAAGTGCTTTTATTGACGGCTTTGTAGAGAAACAAATCGATAACATCGGCAGTAGAGAAGAGTGCGCCAAATCATGTCTTATGGAAACCGCATTCATCTGCAGATCAGCAGATTATGACGAAATCAGAAGAATTTGCCGAATGTCTAAAGAAGACCGAAGAACTCAATGGCAATCATTTAGACAATTAAATGGCAGTTCCAGAGATTACTTAGAGAATCAATGCGCTGCTCCGGGTATGCATTCCTTTCTAATAAAGTATTCCTCATTTTAATATTGAGGAAGTTTTCATGAAATTTCGTTTCGCTTTTATGGTTAACCAAATTATGAAATTATTTGCATTTTTTCTGATGAAAGGAATCCCTTTTGAGTTTAAATTAGTTTTGTTTAGTTATGAATAAAAACAATTAATAAAATACAGTTAGAATTCAATTCATTTTGTTTAAACTGATTAACATATATAACGGAAATCTGTCCCAATTAGACTTTTATCATAATTTTGGACACAATTAGTGAAATTGTATTTCATTTCGTTTAAAACACTATTTGTTATCGATATTGAACTTCATTTTTGTTCAAAGCTTTCACTTAAACTCTTGATTACAAAATTTATTAGTAAAGATTGAGTAATATTTTTGATTTTATACGATATGATACCGATTATCAAATAAAGGGTATTCTATAAAATCTAAAATATAGATCTTTTTCTAAAATTTTCATTTTCAGGTCAAAAGTTTTAAAACTTTTAAACCAAAACCTATTAATAATAGAACAGCACTTAATCATTAAATAATTAAATTTGAAATAAATTCTAAAAATTGAATTATTGGTTGATTTCAGGCCCATCTTCTTGTGTTTATCGAACAAAACCAGATTTTTCTGTCCTGTCTATGGATTCCTTACATTTTGCACAGTCTTCGGATGACTGTCAGATGCAGTGCGATCGGGAACAGTCATTCAATTGCAGAGCATATAGTTATTTGAATAATCGCTGTATTCTTAGCGGTGACGACGGTATAAGTTTAGTCGACACAACACTCCCTCAACAAAAAGGTGCCGTTTATGGAGAGCGAACGTGTGTGGCCGAGCTCTGCACTAATGGAATATTTACTTATGAGAAAATGACGGGTCATGTATTGCGTTCAGCCGTAACCACTGCCGTTGAATTGCCTGATATCGGAACTCTAGGAGTGACCGGTTGGTGTCGGGAGAGCTGTGATGCCGCCAATTTGAACTGTCCAGCATTTAGTGTTAACTATCAAAGTAATAGATGTGAAAAATTAGACCGAAATTCTCAGGGAAGGACAGGTGATCTCATCCCAAGAGAAGGCGAAAGTTATTTTGAAAAGATTTGTCTGAGAGTTCCTCAAATCATGACTCAATGTAGAGATAAATACTGGGCTTTTGAACGGATTTTAGGTATATTTCCATTTGAGTCAAACATTTAAAAATAATAATAATTTTGATTTTTTTAGGCTATGAATTGGCGCCCATTTTATATAAAAAGACACTAAATTTTGTTCAGAGCCGTAGAGATTGTGAAGAGTATTGCCTTCAGGAACGGGAATTTCCCTGTCGTTCAGCCCTTTATAACGATGAAACTACGGAATGTCGTCTCTCAGAAGAAGACAGAAGAACAAGTCCTGGAAGTTATTATCGTTCGCGAAGTATCAAAATTAATTATCTCGAGAATCAATGTGTTCGAAGCCATAGCACCTGTCCCTATGAAAAGACATTAGACGCTTATCCCACTTATACTGATTTGGTTGAAACAAATGGTGTTTCTTCACATGAAGTCTGCGAAAAGTATTGCAATGAAAACAAAAGGTTTTTGTGCCGTTCGTTCGCCTATTACTCAGCCAACGGTCAGTGTTTTATATCAGGTGACGACAGAGCCAGTGCTAACTCGGCTGCCATTCAGAAAAGATCGGGAATCGTCTATTTTGAAAGATTGTGTTCATCGCTTCCAACCACCGGAACTACTTCTCACATAACAAATCCGAGTGAAAACCCCACTCCAAGCGTTACAACTCCTACGACGAGTTCCAGTGAGCACTCAACTAATGGCAGTAGTTTGGGTCCGTCCGGTTCTCCCATAACTCGATTTCCTGGTTCATTGATTCCAACACTTCCGCCCAAAGGTAATGGATTTTCAGCACAATTCGATCCCTTTGCACAGCAACCAATACCACCGCCACAAACAACAGCACAACTCCAACCACAACAACCACAAAGTCGACCATCTATTTTAGGCCAACCTTTGATAGGGCCGGAAATCCCACAATTGCGAGCACTTGAAACAGACTTAAATAATGTGCACTCTCTTGGAAGTCGGTCTTCGCGTAAGAGACAACTTCTTTATTATATTTATGTTTAATCAGTGATGGCCAAGGTACTCTTTCGACGAGGGTTGGGTATCAATTTTTGTTGAAACACGAGGTAATTGACCTTTACCCCTGAGTCGCACAACAGGAGGTATAGGGGGTATAGGGGTTATCCATTTAAGTATTTATGGGGTATCCATTTAAGTTTTTAGCATATATTCCGTTATTTTAACTTAATTTAAGCTAAATTAAACATTTTCATAATTTTAGCCCTGAAAAGCCTAACTTTAATAACCAAATTAGAAATTTTTAAAATTTTCCCCAATTTTCCTAAAAAATTAGCTTAAAAACTGAAAATCTAAACTTAAATATAAATTTTTATTCACTAATTTTTATTTATTTTCTTTCAATTTTTTTCGCGAATTTTTTCTGTTTTTTTGCACTGGGGAGGGGTCCGTCGATTCATAGGGATTGTATGAACCCTATATCCCCTTGGGCATCACTGATTTTTAATATAATAAATTCTATATTTATTCTGAATACAATTAAAAGCTTCCCTTAAATCCATTTAAAATTAAAATTAATTAAAATTAATGATAAAACTTGTGTTCAGAGCCATCAAAATGTGGTCCAAATGCTCGCTATTTGTTCGAAAAAGTGACGAGTTTTGAACCAATTGGTGGTCATTTGACTCTACTATATAGTGATCTCCAGAATCCAGGAATTGTGACGGAATGTGCACGAAGATGTGAGCACTCGACTCAATGTAGAGCCTTTGTTGTCGATTATTACCACCAGTCCTGTCACGGGTTGTTTGAAAACAGTTCTGTCGGTAATCTTGATTTAAGACTTTCAATGGGAAAAGACTACTTCGAAGGCTTTTGTGTCCCCAATCATATTGAGTGCAATAAGTTTTGGCCTTTCGATAGAATCATAGATCAGGCATCCATTGGTGTTAACCCTCAGGACAGGATTAAATTCATATCTCGAGGAGAGTGTAGAAAACGTTGTCTCGAAGAGAGAAAATATAAGTGTTTGTCCGCCAGTTATGATTCAGCCCTTCATGAGTGCAGACTTTATACAGAAGACCGAAATTCTGGGGCTCTAACTTTGCTTTTCACAAAAGGAACTGATTATATGGAGAATCAGTGCGCTATCGGTAGGAATGACTAATAATGACATTTAATTATTATTTTGAATGTTTTCAGAGACTTTTTCGTGTCGATACCATCCAATAGAACGGGACATAAGTATAGTGTCGGTAACGAAATCAGTTCGCGGGACCTCTACTTTCCATTGCGAACAGGCCTGTGATCACGAAAAAGAATTTAATTGCAGATCCTATACATATTTGGATAGTCCTGACGGGAGTAACGCTCCGGGGGGTAACTTATGTCTACTCAGTTCTGATAATCGTGCGACGAGTCATATGGGTTCCATGCAGTTCAGGCCACGAGCCCTTTATGCAGAAAAAGATTGCATTGATGTAAATCGTGTGGATAAGAGTCGTGTGCCGGCGATGCCTAACATTCAAACACCAGTTATGCCTCAAATTTCTCCTCAATTGCCGGCGCCTATTATTCCAAATCTACCAAACATTGCGCCTCCGTTTATACATAAACCAACGGCTGTTCCTCAACCCGTTCACGACTCACCACATAATACTATCCCACACATACCGGCGCACTGCATGCCTAATGAGTTTACTTTCGAAAAAACTTTTGGTTATGATTTGCGTTACGCCCGAAGAGAAAGAGCTCCCATTCCTCCCCGACTCGGAGTTATGATTCACTGTCAGGACGAATGTCTCCGAAGAGGAGAGAGATGTAAAGCCTTTGTTGTAGAATACGGACAATTGCAGAGCTGTTTCTTTTTGGATGAATCCGCGGGAGAGAACAGAAACCAATTAAATAAAGTGGTCGACACAACATATGTTGAAAAAATATGTCTGAGAGGTCTGACCTCACATTAAATTTAATATCATTTAAGATTTATCTCTTTTAGAGAAGAAATGTGAGAAGATATGGACATTTGAGAGGATAATCGGACACACTTTAGAAGAATCGGCTGATAAAGAGATTCCAACCGTTTTGTTACGAACCGATTGTCAAGATTTATGTTTAGCCGAAAAGTCATTTATGTGTCGTTCGGCGACTTTTGATTACAGCAAACGTTTGTGCAAACTTTTCGGTGAAACCCGTCGATCGCGACCCAACTCTTTCAAGACTACAAATGAATACATTGATTATTTCGAGAACCAATGCGTCACAGGTTTTACTCATTTAATGAATGTCAGAGTTTTAATGATTTATTTTTTTGTCAGAACCGTCGACCTGTCAGTACAAAGACTTTCAGGACTCCTTCTTTCCATATATCGATAGAATAACGCATTCGTTTTCATTAACTGATTGTCAGCGTCAGTGCGACGCCGAACGACTCTTCCCGTGCCGTTCAATTAATTACGAGACTTTTGCGCGAGACTGTGCCCTTTCCAGTGAAGATATGGTAACTCTTGGAATGGGACCTAATTCTATAATTCCTCGAAGAAATTCTATGTTCAGTGAAAAAGGCAATTGTGAGCAAGGTATGTTTCGCACTGTCATACAAATTCCATATTAACCCATATTTTTAGTGAGTGTTCAGTGCAATCAACAGGATATGGTCCTAACCCTCAACTTTGACAGTCCTTTTAATGGAAGAGTATATGCAAAGGGAAGTCCGTCTCAATGTTTCGTTGTGGGTACCGGACAGACACAACTCCAGGTATGAATGATTTTTTTAAGGAACACATTTTTAATGAAATAAAACAGTTCGCCATATCTTTGGGCAGTCGGTGTGGAACGAGACAAGAGGTAACCATTACTTAGTAATTGCTTACAAATGACTGATATTACGTTTTGATGAAAAGGGAGCCAACAATTATGCCAATGAAGTGATAGTACAACAGCACGCAGTCATTATGACAGACAGCGACCGCACTATTCGAGTTCTGTGCTCTTTCGAGACAAGCGATCAAACCGTTACTCTAATGAATGGCAATCAAAATGTTGGAAAACCTTCTGGAATTGATGTGACGTAAGGCACAGACATCTCATACCTATTGTATATTTCAATAAAATTACTCTCTATTAAAGTTCTCTACAAAATGCAAGAACAAGACTCGAGGGTCCGATCACTTCTGTAGTAACAAATACAGCGCCGCCGCCGGCAGTTATGATGCGAATACTCGACAGAACGGGAAGCGACGCACAGATCGTTGGGTTGGGCGATGAGCTCATCCTTAAAATAGAGCTGAAAGATCTGAGTTCTGCATTCGCTTTATTTGCGCGTAATTTGTATGCCCGCAGTTCTAACGGCGAATCTCTATTTTTAATCGACAACACGGGCTGTCCCACCGATGCGGCCATATTTCCTGCTCTTCAAGTAGATATGAGAGACCGGCGATCGCTTTACTCAACTTTTAAAGCATTCCGATTCCCAACGACTGGTGTCGTCAACTTTGAGGTACAAATCCGCTTTTGTCAAGAAAAGTGCGAACCCGTCAAATGCATGTCTGGCGTCGAGTCTTTTGGTCGACGCAAAAGAGACACCGAAAAAGATAATGAAGAAGAAAGTGATGTCGAAGAATATGTAATTGAAAGCGAAACTCTACGTCAGGACTCTTTACAACCGATTCTCATTCCGAATGACGAGACGATTCTCGCCGTAAGAAAAAGGACTAAAGGGCTCACAATTACTAAAATCAATAAAAACATAACGAATTCCGACAATACCTTTCGAAATCGAAGTGCATTAATGGAGGGACAATCAAACTCTACATCTGAACCACTTCCTGAACCTCAGGAGCAAAGACAACAAGGGGTGGTACCGGACCCCAATCAAAGACATACGTTTCAATACTCCGATTCTAAATATGAAAAGAAATATGAAAGCACTGAATCTCCCGTTCAATCAAAAAATCAAATATTTAGACCGACTGTCCCTTCATATGGACTTCCTTTTGGTTCTGAGTCAAGAAATATCGACCAAAAAGACCAAATGTATGACAACTATGGTTCAAATAAAGGTTTTCCCGCTTTTCATTCGAATATAGCGCCTCCGCCACAATCGACAACTCGAATGCCATCCAATTTGTTTTATGCGAACCAATTCTCTCAAAGAAATGAATGGAATCAAAGGATAGCAAATACTTATCATAGAAATGTCCCGAATTCTAACTATAATTCCGATTATATTAATCCGGGTCTTATAAATCAAAATACGAATCAAATGCATAACAATAGAACTGCTTATTGGGAGCCATATTCGCATCCTTTCCCATCGGTGGCACAAAGACCTAATTCATATCCAGTTAATCCAATTGCAGAGGATGTGACCCCTCACTCGATGATGAGTAATATTGAAGCCCATTATTACCCACAAGAATCGCTATCCACTACACCGAAGCCAATTCGAAAGACTCGGCCTCCACTCCATCCTTCATATCTAGAATGGGGTAATTCCCGTCCGGCTCGACCTCCACCGCGACCATCGCCTCGAACTAAAATTATCGCATCCACTGAAAAGCCTCAAACACAGGAAATTCCTTTATCTCTAACTCTTATGGTTGGCGACCAAAAGGACTCTACTAATAATGGAAACGAAAGAAACGATAATTGGAAACAAAACACAAATAAAATAATTCAAAAGCGTTAGTCAAAAGTCTTATAATTTGTTTGATTTGTTTAAACATTATTTTTAATGTTTTAATAGATGAAAGTGCCATTTATTCTGAAGAATGCGAGGATTGCAACGTAGGTTTGACTGTATTTTATACAGCATTGAGTGTATCACTCATTCATATGGGTCTGGTCTTCGGCGCATATTTTTATATAACAAAATTAAAGTCAATGGGCTCTAAGTTTGCCAACAATTCACAGTTCGACTCAGAGGATGACATAACTCGAATTTCTCATCCAAACAGTTCCAGCAGTCAATCACTTAATGATAATGTCTTTTATGGTAATCGAGAGCTGGGCTTCAGGCCATCATTGCCTCCAATAAATAGTGTATTTGATTCAAATCTCCCTTAAGATAAATGCACTCAATTTTTCTGTAAATTTAATCTAAAAATTTTTGTCTCAAAACATTTCATATTTTTTTAAATTTTATATACATTTCTTTAAACTATTTATTGATTTTTATTTGCTTTACATTAAAATCATTTGAATTTCATTCGGAATAAAATTTTTAAATATTTTATATGAATTTCTGTTTAATCTCTTAATTAGTTCAGTAATAATTACTAATTATTTAAAAGCTATAAGAGTTATAGTCTATAAGTTATAGACTATAACTTATAGCCTTTAATAACGAATTTATAACTGTTTTCGATAAACAAAATTTAAATTTCATTAAAATTATAACTAAAATTAGTGTTAGATTTGATTTCTCGCACTAATAATGAATTTATGTTTCGATTTAAAACCAAATTAAGAGTAAATAATGTCTTCTAAACAAAACCCAAAATCAAATACTGAATCAAAAGATAGTGAGACTGAAGAACAGACATCAGGACAGACATCTGGACAGACATCTGGACAAACATCTGGACAGACATCAAATTCAAAAGAAGAGCAAAAAACCGAAAACTTAAAAAAGATCCCAAAACTACCCGATTATGACATCGATTTGTTGAAAAGGAAAGGAATAACTATAGGAAGAGAATTGAATAGAGGGTCGTTTAGTATTGTATGTAAGGCACAGCTCAACGAAAAGAGAGTGGCGGTGAAGATAATTGATCTTGATAAGACATCCGATTCTTATAGAAAAAAATTCTTACCGCGAGAGTTATATACAATGACCAAGTTAAAACATGCTAACATTGTATTAGTACATCAAATATACTTTCTCCAAGACGTTAGAATATACGTATTCATGGAAATGGCTGACGGCGGAGATATTCTCGATTTGGTTAAAAGCGGTCCTATTTCTGAATCTAAAGCTAAAGAACTATACAAAGGAATAGCGGAAGCGCTCAGTTATATACATGAAAACGGTTTCGCTCACAGAGATATTAAATGCGAGAATATGTTACTCAACAAAGAGAGGACTGTCGCCAAAATCAGTGACTTTGGCTTTTCGAGGACCTGTTTTGATAACGAGACCGGAGAAAGACTACTGAGCACTACTTATTGTGGAAGTGGTGCTTATGCCGCACCTGAAGTATTGAAAATTAAACCATATAATCCAATAATTAGCGATGTTTGGTCTATGGGTGTCGTCCTCTTTGTTATGGTTAACTGTGGTTTTCCTTTTAAGGGATATAATTATAACGAAGTATTAAAAATACAATTGAGTGGAAAATTCAAATTTATTGCAAATCTGTCCGATTCCTGCAAAGAACTGATTAGATGCCATCTCGAGCCCGACGTTAAGAAAAGATATACTATGAAACAAGTTTTGAAACATAAATGGTTTCAGTCGTCCTTATATTTAACATCTCTTTTGACATTCAATTAAACTCTAATTTTTATTAAAACTCTAATATTAGTGAAACCCTTCAAAACAATCATTAAAAGTAATTTAACTTTTCTTTAATATAAAATTCTGTAGGAATTCTTTCAAATCTATTCAATAAAAATGAGTTAAATATAAACATGGTTTGACACTTATTTAGTACCTTTAATATAATTATTAATTACTGATTAATGTAAAAACATCTAGCTAGCTACTTTATTTGTTACTTTATAGATAATATACTTATTTGAAGCCTTTCGCCATTCAATCTGTTAAACCTTTGAATTGTTCTAGGTTTTCCTTAACATTAATGTTTCATCAGAGAACTTACCATGGCATAAAAATTTCAAAAGTTTAACATATATTTCAATTTCTATTAACTCATTTCAATAATGTTTAAACTTTTGATTAAAAATTATACTTTGAGTTCAAATTTCAAGTCATTAATCGACAAACTATTTATACATATAAAGAATTATTTAGATTGAACATGGTTAAAAGCTTAAAACATTTATTTATAAGAATTATTGAGATTTGAGTAAAATATACAAGTTCAGATCAACATTTCAACATATTTTCATTTAACACTATTTGTAAAACAATTATTGCTTTTCTTATAATTTGTTGAATGAATATTAAATTTGAGTTTTAATAACTCGAATAAACAGAATATAAATACATTTTAAAAACAAATTCTATAAAATGGATATAAAATAAAATCAATAATTGAAACAAAAATCAATTGCCTTTCAAATAGGGCTCCAAATGATTGAGAAGTCTTTCCAAATCCTTTTGTTTAATACCTTTCTTTTCAGCCAATTCTTGAGCTGTCGGAGCATTTTTGGGACAATTCTTATATGAGGTCTGATTAGTTCCGCCCATAAAATCTGGAAGTTCTGATTCACCGATGAATTGATTGATGTCTTTTTTTGAGACTAAATGAAGCATTTGTTGATGTTCTTTAGGCATCCAAGTCTGCACTAATTTGAACACATATTGTAGTACCCAGGGTAGTTCATTAATAACAACCCCTTGTAAGAGCATTGGGTAATAATCTCTTAATGTCTGAACAATGAAAAAGAGCAGATCGATGTCGACGTTTGTAATACCGGCGCCGTTACAGTCGAAGACAATACAAACGCCTTTATTTTCATTCTTCTCAAACCTTTTGCTCTCCTTTTCTATAAGAAAGACAATGAATTTCTTCAATATTTCTGTCCATTCGCTGATCTTTTTGTTGGCTTTCACTCTAAACACAATGGTTTGGGCGCCGTTCAGGTCCTGTCCATAACTGAATATACCTCCCATTAGAAAGTATTCGCGAGGAAATGAAGTTTCGTCTAATTGGTTGACACCGAACTGTTTTCTCCATTTCATTGAATTTTCTAACATTTTAATCGATTCCTCGACGTTTCCGTTCTTGGATTGAAGATAACGCTTAAGAATGAGATCATTGTTTCGAATATCAATTATATCTTTTTCATCAAATCCTTCGTGATTTGTGCTGTACTGACAAAGAAAACGACCCCTCAGTTCCGACACCAAAGAGTCCGAAATTTCAATGGTTTCTGACGGCATTGTCTTGAGTTCTGTAAAACAAAATGTTTTAATTATATTAACTGCGAATCAAATATTTAACAAAAATGATTACCAAATATTTATCAAATGTGTTATCACTTTTAAGTGGATATCAATTTCAAAAAAAATAAAAAAAAACAAATAAAATGTTTTTCTGTACTGTTTTTCAGTTAAGTCTTAACTGTTAAGAACTTTCAATTAACGAATACTTCAACTTTTATTTGAAGTACAAAATTGAAGCATTCATTTGATTAAAGCGAAGGACAAGAATTCATATATTCATAAGTTTAGCGCTAACGTAGAGAATAAACAATTATTCAATTAAATCAAAGTTGACTTTTAGACTAATGATCACTATTTTTAGATAACTTATGTTTTAATGATTGGTCAGAGAAAGGCCTGACTCACACCAACAGCAAATATACTAGGAATTAATTATTAATGTAAAAACACTTTTGGAAAAATTTGAACCTCAAATTACTGGAAATATACTAAAGTTGATGTATTGCTAGTTTATGTGCAATAATTTAAGGGAATTATACTTTTACTAAAATGTTTTCATATTTTATTCTTTATTTTTTTTGTTTCAAATGGGACTCAAAATAAATAAAAATGCAATAAATAAATAATAAAAAGCAAATAAACATTTTTACTATAATTTATTGAAAAAATATGTTAAAAGTGAAGTAGATTTCTATAGTTTAGTAATTAATTAGAGTCTAGACTCTAGAACATTTGAAAAGTTCTATTATCTGGCAAATCAAATGTCCTTCAAAATCATGCCTTTAAACTGAAAAACAGTTAAAAAAATCCGATATTTTATAAAATGGGTTTTTTTAGAGAAATTTATCACATTATGAATGACACGATTTAATGTTTTCTAACTATTAATTAAGAGTTAAAGGAGCAAGGTTAAGTTATGTTATGTTATGTTTAAGAGAAAATTCTTAGATTATATTGAGATCAAGTTTTTCTAATTTAAGACAAATAATAATCAAAATCTTGTTATCAATTTTTGTGTCATTTTATATAATAATCGAGAATTCAATTACATAATCAAAACCTCATTTAAATGGATATCAATATTTAGAATCGCATTCAAAATGAGAACAAATTTTGAAATCGCGATAAACATATGATTTAAATAAAACTATATTTATATGTCGATAAAACTTACCACTTATATACTTATCAATTAATTAACGAAAATATCGATTTCTTAATGAATTAAAGATTTAATGATTATTTGATGAGTCCTTTAGAATAACTAATGGATTTGTTTTCGATGTTTTTTAAGACAAAATTCAATTACTTTTTTGGCGAACTTTTACTTAAATGAAAACAAAAATTTAACAAAACTTTGTTTAAACAATAACTTTGAAGAAAGACATTGAAGTTAAGTGAAAGTCAAAACCTATTTATAATTTTAAAAATAAACTTATAAAGACCTGAATGACCTGTTCTTATCTTAAACTTAGTTGTATTGAGAGACCCCAAGACTAGTCTAAGCGTCACTTTGAATGAAAATATGAGTGGTCTATGATTTAGGTCACAGACCTATTCGTTTTCAATAGAAACAGACCTTCTCATCGGTTTCGGTCTTTTTAGGGCAAACTCTCATTAATGTTCTTTAAGTTATTTATTAATTCAATTGAAAATACTTTTCAAGGACTTAGAGATAGCGATGAATTCACATTTCCAAAAAAACAATCACTTGTTTATCTTTTTTTGCAATGATTTGTATTTTTTCCTGAATTTAATTCATTTTTAAAAATCGGTCAAAACTTAATTAAATTAAACATATTTGGGACGATTTCATAATATTTCATAATATCTAATGATTTGATATAAAGCATCGGTTAATGTCTCTATTTTTCACTTTTTTAGTAGAATTTTATTATTAATATATAAATGAAATGAAATAATAACCACTCAATCGATACTAAAAAATTCCGAAAATTCTTTAAAAAAAAGTTTTGACGCATCGAATGTCTAAACAAACTTCAAGTGAACTTGAGTTCAAAATTCAAAGTCAAGTTTTTTAATGAACTTTTGATATAAATGTATAGAATTTGAGGATTGACACTAAAGAGTAGTTGTTTTATGTGACTACCAATAGTATAAAACCTGATTTACAATTCCGTTCACATTTATTCTAAGGTTTCACAACCATTGGAAATGTTTTAAAAACTTTGAAACTAACACTCCTTTGACGTCAGTTTATAAGTGGCCCAACATTTCAAAAAATAAGAAAAACTTAACTAAAATTTCCTCTTTTGAAGAGTTCATTATTAGGTTATCAGCCAATACTTATTCTGAACTCAAGGCCTCCAATTAGTTGTTTCTGTTTTATACTAACAGTTATTATTCTGTGTTTTGTTAAACAATTAGTGAATAATATCTCCAAAATAGTCATTAAATCTAATTATTTAATCGAATTATACGTTTGGTTTGAATTTCTCGTGATTTTAATGAATTAAACCTTGGACATTTTTAACGTTTTTTATTTCTCAATTAATTTATAAATATTTTGAATGAAGAATATATTTCATTGAAGTGAATTCAATTGAATAAACTCTATGTTATAAAGAATAATATCTTATCGACTGATTGTTTGGTTAATCTCTGGCATTAAATTAGTGTTAATTAGAATTAATTAGAATAAAATGAGTGATAATAAAAATAGAATAGTATTAGGAGTGGACGTCGGCAGTGGTAGTGTTCGCGTAGCACTCATTAAGTTTGTTGACGGAGTTCTCGACGGACAACCTTTGGCTAACTTCAAGAAAAACATAACAATCCATAGCGGGAGTGGAGATATTTACGAACAAAGAACTGATGAGATTTGGGCCAATCTTTGTGAATGTGTTCAGGTATTCATCGATGTTTACTTATTTTCTTTTATAATTTTATTAATTAAAAATATTTCTTTTAAATTGAAATATTCATAGAAATGTTTGGAGTCGTCAAAAGTTAATTATAAACAAATATCTGGTATTTCATTTTCTGCCACCTGTTCTCTTGTCGTCATTGAAAAACAGTCTGTTATTCTTATATAATATGTTTTATAATAATTGAATTAAATCTGTAATATAAGGAATAAATACAATGACATTATTATGTGGATGGACCACAGGGCCATTGATGAGGCTCTTGAAATCACCACATCTAATGTAAGCCATCCTTAAAAGTTTATGTATTTTTTTAACTCTTAATGATTTTCTAAAGAATTCGGTTTTGGAACAAATGGGGGGCAAATGTTCGCCTGAATTTTCTTTGGCAAAACTTTTGTGGTTAAGTCGTCAACAAAAGGAAAGGTTCGACGAAGCGCTTGCATTCATGGAATTACCCGATTGGTTGGCCTGGAAGTGCTCTAATCTGGATCCAAAAGACTATCCCCGCTCTGTCTGTAGTGTTGTATGCAAATGGGGTTACGACGCCTTTAATAAACGATGGAGGGATGACCTCTTCGAACTCATTGGAATGGATGAGTTTGTAACCGATAAGTCTAGAATTGGAGGTAAACTATTTTTACACTAATTTGGTTCAGTTTTTTATTTTGTCTCTAATCTGCTCTCATTTAAGCTTTAATTACTAAAAAATGATCGAATTATCTCTATTTTTTGAGTGATAACAAACAGTAATTGAATAATTTGAGACAAAAATTTAATTTAAAATCAATTAAACTAAAATGAAATTTAGATTAATTACTAATTAAATATAAAATAACAGCAAAACTAATTTGTATTTAAATGTTAGAACGAATAGTGAACGCCGGGACAAACATTGGTTTTATGAGCAAAACTGCTGCCAAACAAATGGGATTAATTGACGACTCGGTTAAAGAAGAGACGATCCCAATCACTATTGCTAGTCCATTGATTGACGCACACGCGGGGGTACTTTCAATGCTAATGTTCTCACATGAACTCAAAGATGTCGACGAACAACATTTAGATTATGACAATATGTTTTGTATGATTGGAGGCACTTCTACTTGTGATATGATATCAACCCATCAAAGGTATTTCACACAAGGAGTGTGGGGTCCTTATTTTGACGCCATTTTCCCTGGATACTTTGTTCGTGAGGCCGGACAGAGCACTACTGGTATACTCGTTGAACATGTAATCAAACAAAATCCGGAATATCATGAGAAACATAAAGACAAATCGATGCACGACATCGTCAAAGAGCTAAACGCCCAGATTCTGCCCAAACCCTATCGAAATCGACTAAATATTAATCCCTGTTTTCACGGTTCAAGACTTCTGGCAAATCCTAATTTGAAGGGTAAACCAAACATTAATATTTATTATTTTATTAATTATTTTAACAATAGTTTAGTCTTTCATTTGGTTTAAGTTTTATCTCTAAAATTGTAGTTTGAGTTCAATAACTAGTTTTGAAACGACTTTAGTTTCTAATCTTTTGAAGATTATTATAAATATTAAAGTTTTTGATGTCATTTACTCTTATATTTATTAATGAGATTAAGAAAATATCATTAAATATTGAATTATTAATGAAATGAATTAATTCTTAGGAGGAATTTATGGTCAGACTATGGATGGCAGTACTCTTTTAGACAGTTATCATTCGATAATAGAAGCACTCGCTTACGAATCAAAATTTATTTTGGATGAACTCAGGTCTCAATTTTATTAAAATCTAATTTCAAACTCTTATTAATTCAATAGAATTCCTGATCTGAAGAAAGTTTTAATGAGTGGTGGTTTAGCCAAGAATGCTCTATATATGCAGGTTCACGCAGATGTCCTCAACACTGAAGTCATCACTTTTTCATTGGGTGAATGTGATCTAATGCTTGTCGGCGCTGCACTCCTCGCCTTACATGCAATCCAAGGCAAAGAACTAACCGTTAAAATCGCAAATTATCCCAAATTAGAGGCCACACGATATGAACCCATGAAAGAACTCAAAGAGTAATTCATTTTCGGTTTTTTAATTTAAGACAAAAACTAATCATTTTTTATTTGCATTATTATACAGATATCACGAAACTAAATACAAATGCTTTAGAGAAATGTTATCAAGCTCAACCAAAATTGAAAATATTATGAAAACCATCGATTTTGACAATAAAGACAAAGAATTTTAGAGCAAATTATTCTTTAGAGTCCGTTATTTTGGTTTTTAATTTTATATTTTTGAGTTTTATTTTTTATATTCAAAAAATATTTGAAATATAACCACAATTTCGATATTTTTTTCAGTATTTTTTAAATAATAATTATTTTTGTTGACATTTAATCAAATTCTTAATCTTCGGTACCCTTTGTAACGAAACTTATGTTTTAATTTTTTAAAGTTTACTAAAATACATGTATTTTCAAAATTCATAATTTTATTCATA
>JAQFZL010000072.1:0-25878 GCA_034695685.1 Galumna lanceata
ACTTCGAGACCATTCAATTTCAATGGATATTTTGCTGACTTTTCCGTCTCAGCGGCTATTTTTGAATAAATACCCAATTTTTGCTCTCTTGGCTTAACTGATTTTTGACTAATTTTATAAAATATTGTCATCCGAATCATTTTCTGCATTAAAAGCCATTGTAAGGGTTGGCTCCTCTTCACTACCGGATTCTCTGCTTTCAGACATTTCGATGTCAACCCCTCCACTACTACAGACCCCCAATAAATGGTTTGCCTCAACATTGGGTTTAGGCTTTTTAAATGAATTCTTTTTTGAAAAATTCCTTTCTCGTTGTCTCTCATTTTTCCACCAATTTTTCAATGATTTGAGCGTTACTTTAATTCTGTTTCAAAATTTAAAAAAATCATTTTATTTGATATAAACTATCATTAAATATATTTCGAATTAAATTAACAAAAAGGGATACCTTTCCTGTCGTAATGGGCTTTGATTGAGATGTTCCGTATATTTAAGTAAAATGGGATCCGAAGGTTTGGGATTAGAGCGAAACCATTGTCTGAGTTGAGGCACTTCAAGACTCGAGTGAAACGTTAATCTCGTTTCACAACTTTTTCCTCGACTATAGTTTGAGTCTAAAATTCTGTCCTTTTCTTCAGAACTGTGTTCTAATGTATCGACTTTTTGCTCGCTTCGATTACTAATACCACAAACGTCTACTAAAGATATCATTAAATGAAAATTATTATTAAAAATAATAATAATAATAATCTCATTAATAAAAGTTAATTAACTATTGTTTGCAAAATTAGAGTCTCTCAGGATTTCACTTCACTTTCGGCTAAACATATCATTAATAATAATAAGTTTATAAAAAACAAAATTCTTAATTCAAGTCATTATTCTTATAATTGAATCAGAATTTTATGATTAATATTTTAAAAGAAATAACTCTTAATGACTACAAAGAAATAGTGTTTAGCACTCACTGGGATGTGATTTCCGGTATTCGTTATACCATTTACCGAATTCTTCACATTTTCTTTTTCCGATTTTTCCTTCATATTTGTTGTTAACAATACTCGATAAGAGAGGCTAACATTTCCAATAAATCTTTAAATGAATACAAAGATTTATGACTTTCACTCAAACCTGTGATATTTGACAGAGTTTTGAAAGTTTGCTCTGAGATATTTCACGCAATAACTCGAGGACTGCGTCCCGAACTGTATTCTGAGTCCATTCACATATTGGAAACGGAGTTCTGTTATTCAAATTTAATATAAAAATTTTGTCAAAAATTCATCAAAACTTAATAAACTTTAAAACTATTATTTTTGACTATTGTATTGAACGTCAAATTCACCAATTTTTCATAGTTTTCTACCTTTGCTTACTTTTAGATGCGTTCCTCATTAAATAAAAATGGCAGATCTATTAATAAACAAGGCAATTTTTCAACTAGTGAACTTTTGTCATAATTTTGGAATTAATTTAAATAATTTCAAAGACTTAACCAAATTGTAATTCAAAGGAATATAAAGTCTTATTAGTAAGAGATTTACTTAAAAAAAATATTTAAATCGATTCCAAAAAAAAAATTTAAAATATTCTAAAATAGAGAATATCTTAAATTAGTGGTAAAATTTTCGGAATAAAATCAATTTCCCGAATTTGACTGATTACTACTAATCAACAATTAATAATTAAATTATTTAAATAAACATTAATTAAAAAATTGAACTTTTGATTGACTTTTCCCAAGTAGTGAACATTTCGAAAAAGTAGTCAAATTCCTATTTATTGTAATAAACGATAGATTTGACTGAAATTTTTATCCAAAAACTTATTGAAATATTTATTGAAAATCCTTGAAAATAATCAAACGTTGAGTAAATTCAAGTGTTAATATAATTCCCTTAAATGTTAGGATTTAACTCTTTTGTAAATCCAATCCAATGTTTTATCTGTTACTAAAATGATGCGACAAAACAAGTTTAGTAACTTAAGTGGTATTAGCATTAGCAAGGCAAAATCATTGGGCATCAATCAATGTTGATTCTCTCGGTGTCAGACAAATATCCCGAATCATAAAACTCCGAATCCAATAATTCCGAAAAACTTATGTCCAATTTGTCCGAAAATTTAGAGCTTTTATATTTTGTTAGAATAAGCTTGCTTAATTATAGTATATTTTATTAGTGGGTGTTATTCGAGATAATTAAGGTTATGTAATGTTAGCCTTTTTTTCTAAATTCTTATTCTTAATACTAATTATATAAAACTCAATTTTGGGAGTTTTATGATTTGTAATTTAGGAGTTCAACCATTTTTCCCAAACATTGAAACCGTTTCAATAGACTAAATCCTAATCCGAATCTATTAATGGTTTCACATAAGATCTCTAAATGGAATCATTTGAAGCACAGATAAGTCCAGACGCCTCTTCGCCCTCATAACTATCACAATAAAAAATAGGCAAAAAATGGTGAAATACCCCCCATTTCTGAAGACCTAATGAATGTCTGAATTGAATCAAGTGTTAGTATTTTAAAAAATATTTAGAGACAAACCAATCAATTATTTCATTTTGAGAGCAAAGGTTTACTTAAATGTTTTGATTTTTAATTTTATTCAATTCGAAGGAATGTTTATTTCAAATAACATTAAATTGAATTTGAATATAAAACAGTGCAGTAATTGTATATCGAATTGAATTACTGTTTGGAACAAAGCCTCACAACAAATGATTTTCAGTCAATGATATCATTGTAATAAATAAAACTCTAAATTCAGTAAAATTGTTAAAAAATAATCATAAAAACTGATTAAAAATAAGTCTTTAAATTAATGATAATTAAAAAAATGATTTTATGTCTAATTTTCATGATTTTATGAAAAAAAGTTTTGTTTCAGAAATTGTTCGATAGTTTTAACATTAAATATAAGAATCGATCGAATTATAACAAAATCAGAGAAAGACTAGGCTTTGGAGAAGTGTATAATATTGAGTTGAAAATGGAATGCTGTCGTTCATCATCATAATGATCATCTAGGCAAAAATCATTTGTTTGCTTAATTAGTGGTCAGTCGTCTGTTTATGTGAAAAATACCCAAAAACTACTGAATTATTGCCGAAACCCAATTGAAATATATTTACAATTATATTAATATTAGAGATAATAATAGTATTCTCTCAAAAACAGTCATAATATGTAACAAATGCTAAAAACATAAGTTTGAGGACTAGGAGGAGGAGAGGCTCTCAATTTGTTTCTTTAAACAGAAGTTTACATAAAATATAAAAAACTAAAATTATTAATAATTATATTATTATTATTATTATTTTAATGTGCATTAATTAGACGCTCGACATTGAGCGCCGACGACTGCGACGAATGATGTGTTGTCGGCACAGAGAGGTTTCTTTTGAATTTGGCTCTTCTATTCTTAAACCAAAACTGAATGTTCTTTGGTTCCAGTTTTGGAAACTTTTGACGATAGGCTAAATTATTGAGTTCGTCGGTATAGCGCACGATTTGACTGTGAGCCGGGTGAGTGTTTAATGAGAACCAGTGCTCTAAACGGGGGACCTAAACATAAACTTATTTTAGAATTAATTTCGATGTTTTTTATTCAATACCTCAGACATGGGATCAATGAATGTACGACTCCTTCGAATCCGTCGCCCATCGGGTGATTCGGGAAGAGTTGAGTTATTATTAGAGTTATTATTTATATGACTTATATTTGGAAATGTCGTCATATTATCGAAAAATTCTTTTTCTTCGTCGCTTTCGTCGCCATCACTACAATCACTGGACCCATCGTTTCGATCAATTGCTTCCGCTTTAAGATTCGGTATATTATTGTTATCGGAATTAATGACATCATTTTGGATGTCGTCGTCGTGTTTATGAGCGGTTATAATGTAATCGCTATCTATTGGACTCTCAGAGCGTGCCTTTTTTGATGGCCTCATAGAGAGGTCGAGGGTTTGTGTGGCCTCATGTGATGAGTCCCCGTCTTCGTCCATACTATAGAAATCATCGATAGCGGATCCATTTCTTTGGGAATCGTCATTACATTTGCCACTTGTGTCAGAACCCGTTTTACCAGGACTTGTATTGCCGTTAACTAAACCATCAAAACTAGAGGTGGAATCGCCAACAAATTTGAGTTCTGCTCTTTTGTGGGCCGCTCTCGCATTTTTGAACCAATAAACCACATTATTTATATCTAATGGTTTTCGCCCTTTTCGAGACTCCAAAGCATTGAGTTCGCGAACATACTCCTGAACCTGTGCTCGTGATGGGTGTCGGTTCTCTTGAAACCAACGATGAAGTTTCGGTAATTCTAATTCAGGATCAAAAGAAGTACGAATGCGAGTCCGTACAGAAGTCATATGTTGGTGTTGTGCTTGATTATTAGAGGGGGACGCCATTGTAATGAGTGCCGGGTGTTTATCAGGTGAGTGATTGGAGCCATTGTTCCCAATATTTTGATGCAAATGTTCGCCATTTGATTGATTCAAATCTATTAGTAAGGGATGAGTAGGCGTTGGACGAGAACTGGACTGATGTGTCGGTTGTTGGGCTGCGATCGCTATTTGTCGGTAATGATTGAACACTTGTTGCAAATACCACTGATCAAAACGACGCCTTGTCTCGTCTGTTATCTCTTGTTCAGCCCTTCCTCGACAGAGTCCGCTTAGTATTTGCTATAGAAGTGTTGTAAAAACAAAATTGTCGATTAGTCTCATGAAAAATGATTCCTTTTATGGGATAATAAGATTTTGTTCAACAATAATGACATTAATTATTGAATGAGTTTTAAAACTCGGGATTAATATTATTAAAGTATTTATTCGGCAAAAGAGAAGAAAACAGAGAGAGAATGGACTGGTATTGGATGACATATAATACACAGTATTGGAATCAAACATAAAATTTTTAATCACAGAATTGCAGCACATTTTTGAAAGGAAAGCTCATTACTATGGAATACATCAAACAGACCGACAGTACAGAGAACTCAGAGTTAAAAAAGGGAATCTTTAATTCCTACAAGACTTTAATCCTTCGTAATGAAGATTAAGTTTTGTGTGTCTTTGTATATGTTTGTGGGAATCAAATTAGGTATCATCTCTTCCACTAAGCCCTCAGACTCTGTAATGATATTAGTATAGAGTATTCATTGCATTCATTGCAAAACACGAATATATTTACTTTTGGGAATTTTAAAACTTTTCCGAACCTTTCATATAATTTATATGAATTTTAGATACGCTTTAGTTATGTTAATGAATTGCAGACTCGATATCGCAATACATAAATACAACTAATCTCACATTTTTCCTAACTTTAATTATCGCAAACATTTTAGATCAAAATATTTTTTGCTTCAAATCATATTAAAACTAAAACACTAAACCAATTAGTAGTGATGTTCGCTTCAGTTCCGCTCAGAACAAACTCCACACAATTGGAAATATTTGAAAAATAATGAATTAAAATAACAAAAAAAAGAAAGAAATAACTCATTAAAACTCTATCCGTTACTAAATTAAAGTCAAACTTAAGTATAAATCTTTTAATTTCTTGAAAATTCTTAACTTTTGGGTTATAATTCTAGTACTGAACTATTGAATCAAAGCTAAGATGAATTTATTTTGTGTTTTACTAATGATTGCATTATTGGATAGTATTTAAATTTAGGCGATTATATCAATGGTTAGGCCTAAAGGCAATGCCATCTTTTTTTGCTCTCAAAGCATGTAATTTGAGTCAAAACGAGTGAAGAAAAAATGAACTCATTTTTAGTTTTGAGACCAATTTGTTTTCATTAAATAGAAGAGAAGGAGTGCTATAATGAAAAGAATGGGTGTCGAGACTGAAAACTCCTAATTAATTGAAACAAAAACGTTAGTTATTGCCATCAATTATGTGATTATTGTTTTCAATTAACATTAAATGCATATAAATCTTCGCTAACAATAAATATTTGTGACATAAGAGAAATGGATGAAAGTGTTAACACAGAGAACACTAAAATCTTTTATTAAAGAAATGCTGACTGAGTGCTGACCTGATCGATAGGACATCCGCTGTTGGCCAGTTGGCTGTAAGAGTGGGCCAGTAATACTTGCAATAGTTTGTCCTTTAACTCATGAGCCGCGTTCATACGTGGCCTATGGAAGGGTAGCTGTTATTAAGTCTATGCAAACACTTTACAAACGATTTAATGTAATATACATTTTGTAATAATAATAAATTCACATAAAACTAATTATATTTAATTATTTTATAATTAAACTTAAAAAAAAGAAATAAATGTTAATTATTGTTGTATTTAAAACAATTTGGTTTTTTTTAGTAAAACCTTTGCTCTCAATTAAAATGAATGAACGACTGTTTGTTTAAAATGTTTAAATTTGATAATAAATATACATTAAGTGCTTAAATAAATTATTATTTTTACACATTTATTAACTGTTGTAATGGGTATAAATGAATATCTTATAATACCTGTAGAGTCGAATGCGGAGCGTAGCCACCGATGAGATATCACCCAAAATATCACCGACTGTTGCATCGGCGCTATCACTGATCTGATCAAAAGTTAATGGCTTCCAATTTCGCAGTTGAATAACACCTATTCGTATGATTAATAATGAAAAAAGGCAAAAGACAAAATCGTTATCTATATCTATATATTGGGTGCTGTGCTCTGTCTTTCAGTGAATTCAGAATTAGTTTTAGATTGAAATCAATAGAAGAGACAAAATTGAGTTTTGAATAAAAAAAAATAAAATCAAATCATAAGAATGCAAATAAAGGTTTAAAACATAATAGAAGAGTAGATTTTAATTTAAGAGATAAGAGAATTGAATACATAATAATATATATTCATGAAAATCATAGAAAAAGTAGATTTCGTTTGCGAACAGTTAAGTAAAAAAGGATATAAAAACTAAAACTAACAGAAACTGTAAGAATCGATGCATTATTTCAAATGACTATAAAAATAAGGTCTTAAGTTTGATATGAGAGAATTGAAACATAGAGTCAGTCCTTTTTTAAGGATAAAAAAGCATAAAAGAATAGAAACAGAGAGAGAATCACAACGAATAAGCTTTTTGTGTGCATTAAATTCGCCGGCTTTTAGACTCTTTTGCATACGACTAATACAAGTCATACAAACTTTTTTAAGAGAAAGTATTTACGTCTTGCACTGCATTAGCAAAAAAGCCGCTTTACTCAGCTCTCACTCCTTCGTTTACAGATAAGCACAACAGTCCTCTGCTTAAGACTTCCTTCTGATGGCTCATTACTTGAGGCGAATGCAAATTCTCTTCTCTACTCTTTTTATTTATAAAATAATTCTTTTTATACATATTATTGAAGAACTGGAGAAAAGGGATACAGAATTAAAGAGGAAAAGAATATTTTTTATAATATTTGAGAATATTATATAAAGATTTCAAATCCGAATATTTATAAAATAACTTCTTTTCTAAAAACTGCTTTTTTGTCGATTTTATGACAAAAGAATATATAAAAACGACTCGATATTCGTTATATAGACTATAAAATGAAGTGATTTTTAAATAAGTTTACGTTTTGGCACAACTTATAGGGAAAGACATTTAAATTTCTTCTGATTTTTAGGCTTTACTTAACTAAAGAAGATAAAAGTTTTTCTCTATCTTTTCAAATAACTAAATGCATATTAAAATTGAAGTTAAGGTAACACTGGTTCAGGACTTATGACATTCGAATGCTTTTAAATAATTTTTAATAATTTTTTCAAAGAAAAGGATTAAGTCTTGAGAACCACATTAACCAAAAGGAAAGACCGCTAAAGAAATTATGCGAAAGTATTTGTTATTGTTTCAAACAATCCCTTTTCGACTAATGATTTCGAAATGAATTCCAAAAGTAGTGTCAAAACTAAATGTATGGAAAAACGTCTCTAATATTCTTCCAAATGCTATTAGGAATAATAAAATGGAAAATCACTGAAAAAACTTTAAGAGGAAATTTTATTATTATTATTATTATTATTATTATGCAAACGAATGATTTACTGATAATTAGAATTTGAAAATAAAATCTTAAGAAATTTCAAATCAGTTTTTAAGTCTCTTTAAGTCTATAAAATGGCTTTAATGTAGTGAATAAGAAAAAGTCAATTCATTATTTTATACGTTTAGAGAATGTTTTCAACAAAAATTATTCAGACTTTAAGTCAAAGTCGAAGAAAATTATTTAAAATTTCTATTTTGAAACAAATTATCGGAAAATAATCGATAAGATTAAGCTTTTGAAAGAAAATTTTCAAATGGAAATTAACAGCCAACCCATCACTAGATAACTTTGATTCAACTACAGCTAAGGATAGTATAAATCTCTTCTTTGCATAAAATAGATAAAACAGGAGATAAAACAACTGAGTGTTGAGCGGCTCATCTTTGATCGCGGCCTATGTTTAAGTGAATATTCACTTTTATTCACTAAAATATTTGTCACAATTCATTGAAATCCACTCCAAACCGATCCAAACGCCCCCCAAAAATTGCTGACATATGAAAAGCTTTTTTAATCTTTTGGTTGAATTACAGATTAACTATTTTATCTGAAAAAACTAATTTTAAAAACATTGCGAAACATATAATTCATGGAATTGTCTGAAATGACCTAGATTCTAAATTGATTCTAGTTTATAAATCAATAGTGAGTCAATTGGAGACCACTGTCCATAATATAAATATTAAGAGTGGGTTAATCTCGAAATAATAGCTCTTTGGAATTAGGAGTGGACTCAACTAATATTGACGTAAAACTAGTCGTGGGTTTAAAATAATATCAGATTTTACTTTAATTCAGTCTTCGTTTCAAATATCAGAAATGGAAAACATTAAACTTGGGTTTAGATTTTGAATATTCATATATCTATATATCAGAAATTTTTCCAAGATTAAATTCAATGAAATTAAATCAGCTTTGATCCAAATATAAATCATAGCTAGTTCAATTCATAGGGATTAAGGTTCAAATCTCCATTGTGTGGGGTTATCTCCACTAATGTATTGTGTGTTGAGTACCCTTTTCTTATTGATTTGTGACATATTATCAACGAATTTGAGATTAAAACTAATTTCAACGATTAATAGTTTATAATTTTGTGGAAATATTTGCGTTAAAACGTATCGCTTTTAGTCTAATCTAAATTCGTTTGAAAGAAAACACTTAAAGTCGAGGATATTATGACATTAGTAAGAACAGGGATGGCAGGGATGGCCACAAGCAAATACCTTTCCATTGAGTGCAATAAAACTGCATACCATAGTCTAAAGAAAACGATTATAGCATTAAAGCAAAGGCAAAGCTATCTCTACATGTATAGCAATGTAGCAAAAGGTATGTCAAAAAAAATGTTACTCAAAACGATAAATACGCCTCAAATCACTATTAATTCAATGATTCTATAAATGAATGGTTATTATATGTTGTGATCGGTGTTAGTGTTGTGAGTGGTGTTCGTCACCACTGAGTCTCGAATATGAAAACACTGTCGATGACTGTGTAATCAAATGCGAAACTCATTTCAAAGTTATAACTTATAAGCGATTGAATAACGAAACATAAATATAGAACTGATTTTTTGCGAATTCACGATAAGCCAAATGAGATAATTATTAATTCAGGAAAAAAATTCTGAGTCTAATCTTACAAACATTTGTTTTGCATATGAATGGATTGAGTGTTTGGTATGCAATCGGTGCTAATCATCTGAAAAAGCTATCGATTTGCCAAAAGCCGTATATATGGTTGTCGTCAATCAGATTTTCAGAGTATTTATTATACGATTCACAAATCATTTCCATTTGAAACTCCGGTTATTACTTAAAAGGAGTTTTAGACATATTGACGAACAGATAGTAGTGGTAGAGTTGTGTCGCCAAAAAGCGAGACTTTGAGGAAAGACAACACCAGATATGGAATCGATATAACAGTTATGAGTTTTATTTGGGAATAAATAGTGGAAACAGTGTTTCTAAACCTAAATCCCTGTCATTATTATTGAGTACACAAAATAATAATAATATTAAATCCTCGCAAATACTAAAGACGGAAATTGTAGAGGACTATAGACTATTCCAAAGTGGAGTACATGATATGCTTTGGGTCTTATCTGTCTGTGAACCGTATCTCTCCTTCTGTTAAACTTGTGTTCAGAGTTCGGAATTTATTGGTAATCCGCGCTTTGGATGACTATCTGTCAAATGATGACGGGATTAACTGTTAGAGACTTCAACTGCCGTTCATTTTGTGCTCTCATATAATCATTGTATAGAAAAAAGGAGTTTTCAGTCGTTAATATAGTTTGTTCTCTACTCTAGAACTCAAAATTCACTAAACTTAGAGATGTAGAGAAAAAACTTTTATCGGAAGAGTGCTCACTCCTGTTCTACCAGAGCTCACTCCTATTCTACCAATAATTAGATGGGAATTATCCAGAGCTCAACTTTTCATCGATTGCAACCAAAAATCCAAACTGAAAGCTAAAAATCGCTTTTGATATGTGAACCACTCATTCAGTACGCAAACAATAAAAACAAAGTTAACCCCCAAATATGAAATCCCCGCAAAACAAACTATATTCGCAAAAAAGGATTTAATTTTAATTCTGGTTCTCGAGTTCTGTCATAAATCAAAATTATCGAAAACATTAAACTAATTCATGGATTAAGATGTGGAAGTGTATCGGCTCCACATCCACAACAACTTTCAGGACATATCAACAACTTATTGATCGATAATTTGCTAGATATTTGAACCACAACCAAATACGTACTGAATGAATATGCCAATAGTCAACGCATGCAATGGCATCGAGTCTTATCGTCGAACTGGAGATTAGAGCTCTAATCCCTTGAATATATGCACAGCAATGGATGTGCCAAACCTTTAGACAAATACTGTTTTAAAGAATGAATATATGCGTCGACACGATTGACGAACAGCTCAAGTCTAAGCCATGAGAGTGAGTCAATGAGAGAGTTAGTGAGAGAGAAAAAAGAGAGAACTATTCCGTGCTGTTCTCAGTTTAGAATAGATTAGGCGTCGGGTTAGTCGATGTCTTTGGCCGCTATAAAACTTTATGACAAGAAGGAGCAAGCTCAATATTCTAAATCTTTCAAAACTAAACAACCATTAAAAGTTTATTGAGGTTAGCTAGATAAATCTGGTTACTAAGAAAATCCAAAATACTTTTATCTTAAACCCATACTGACTGCAGAGATAAGGGTTGGATTGTGTGCGTCCTCTCCCCAAATACCAACTCTGGTCTGAAAGCTTAAGGAGTGAATTCCAATAAAGTGTGAGAATTAAAAGCGGATCAAAGCTCTATCGCTTCCGAAAAATGGGGGACAAAATCACAAACGAATAATCAAAACCACTTTTGTCTCAATTCTATGCATTTCTCTCAAAAATTCGCATTTAATTAAAATTTATATAAAAAGGGGGAAAAGAATGACATATCCTTTAAAACTTAGATTAAATAAAAAAGAGACAAACCTTTGGCACCAATAGTTTCAGGGGTAGTGTAGCCCAGTTTGAGAAGTGCCGTTCGCACCAGATCTATGAACAACACCCCCGACGCAATTATGGCGTAAGAGTCCTGTTCCACAACAGCCGACTGACATATAGACGACGGGTTGGACTCAACTGTTGCTGATGAGGTAGTGCCCAAAGAAGAAGATATTGCCGGTGTTACAGATGTCTGGCCTGAGTCACCATCACTGGTGGCCGAACCGGAATTCGAAGTATTAGATCCGGGAGAGGATATTCGTTCGACGACACAATGTATGGGAATAGTGGAGCGACCTATCGTTGAACCAATGGTTGAACCTATGGTTTAGGATATAAAACACATAATTAATATATAATTTCAAAACAAATCGATTGAAAACAAAAATCAAAACAAATAAAATAAACTTTGTATTAATCAATGAGTTATCTAATATTGACCATGCACATTTAACAAACTCATGCACACACACACACACACTTACACCTGTGCACTTCCAACATTTACTAACAATTTGAGACATTTCCCTATTAAGTGGATTAAATGTCAACACCGAAGGGTTTAACCGCAATAATAACAACTATTTTAAATATAATCAAATTAATGTTAAACTTATGGACAGCATTAGAGTGAGAGAGTGGGACAGTTGGAGACAGTCCACCACTAAATACATGTGTTGTAGAGCTAATACTATCAGAATATTTACTTTCATTTATTGACAGATTAGAGTCCACTCTATTTCTATTAATTTCAATAAATTAATAAAACATTAATTTTGAAATAAATAGAAGTCTATTATAAACATAATTTTATAACAAAAATAATGGAAATATTTTATATGATTTCATAAATTAAAATGTTTTCATTAATTCGGTTACAATTCATTAACAAAATAAGAGAGAAATGAAAATATTGACACTTGAATGACATGAAAAGAGGATTTGTCTGTATTTAACAAAAGTGTTGTCCAGTAATAAATGAATGTCCAGTGAATGAGAGTCCGTGAGAGGAATCACAACATTTGTTTATTAAAACAAATCAATGTTTTGAAGACGTCTTTCTCTCAGAATATTTTAGAAATCATTTTACGAAACAAAGAAAACAAAGAAATGGAAATACCGGTGACTGTGGCGGAGGCGACACCCGTTCCGGCCATCATTTGTTCGGCTGCCTCTGTCAGAGGTGTCTGGACATTGGCGGCAACCCAGGCCTCGGCAAACGTTTCCATCATTGACTGAAAGTCCATCATTGGTACTGGAAATCCATTTTTCAGTGCATTTGTTTAAGACTTTTAGACGATAGATGAGCACAGGCTGAGCACAGGCTTATGGGGAGTTGTGTTCACTTGTGTTCAGTTGTGTTGCGCACGCATTACAGCCAAATGACATCGAAATCGGTAGAGAAGTTCTTATAGACTGTGTCGGCGCACACTCATAGCCGATGCCTCTCGTCACCTCTCGCGCCCTCCATTAGGCCCAAGTAGTCAGACATCTCTGGCAGACATAATACACATTTGAGGTACGGCTAAATCTGTCAATTCATGAGACAAAGAGTCACATTTGCAATGAGTGAGGGGTGAGTTTAATCGTTTTAAAATAGACTCTCCCGACTCTCTCTCTCTCTCTCTATCTCTCTCGCATTCACTCACTCAATCACTGCTCTCTCTTTACTCTCCGGACTCAACTCTCACTCAAAACTTATGTAATCAACTTTTAAGACGACTTTTGAATTGCATTTTTGAGGAATAGTTTTTAAACTTTTTCTTTGACTGAAAAACACTTTTTAAGAATATTTGGCATAAGTTTTATACAAATAAATTGATTAATAGTTTAAACATTTTAGTCGATAATCAGAAAATGTGTTTAAAATTCATTGAATTATTTAAAAAATAAATAAATTTCTCGAAATTATATTATATTATATTCTTATCGATTGTTAAGAAAAGTTTAGCTAAAGTTTGATTCGTTTATTCGTTTGTTTTGTTGGTTTTGTTGGTTTTGGGTAATAATATTTTAGTGTTTGATATGATAATTAACTTAAATAAATGTAAAGGAATTTTAACCCAATTCTATATCTAATATTAAATGATTTTATAAATATTTAAAGAGTTTTCTTTAAGATTGCATTCGTTTATTGTCGGCAATAATCTAATAATTTTAGTGACTCTTCAAATCAGTTCTGAAGATAAAATACTGTCAGAAAAAAGAATAGAAGAATAGATCTGTTGAGGAATATAAGGCTAATGATAACTATAATACTAAATATGTCTTATGTTTGTAATAATAATCATAAGAATTATATTATTTTATGGATCACTAAAATAAAGGATAGTCTTATGCTTTCAACAGATAACTCTTAGGAATAAAATTTTGAATTATCAGTGAATAGAGTGACCAAACATTTCTTTTTTTTATTATGTTTTTTACTTCTAAAACAGTCACCGCTTTGTTTGAATTCTAGGAACGGATTGGAGATAATGAACACAAAAATAATAAAAATAATTATGTTTTTAGGCTTTGGTTTTGCGTTACTTTCAAAGGGATGAGTCTTCATATGAAAGATAATAGTTTTTATGGACTCTTCGCTAAACTCTGATCTCTTCAAAGGAATTTTTACGTGTTTTAACTGTTTTGGGTAATAACCAGCTCTTACTGTAATGCCATACCAACACCAGGTGTATAAAAGAAGTGCACAATCTTTCAATTATTCTTTAAATTAGGGATAAAAACAAAGTTTGATTAAATTTATAGACTCTTTAATTAAGCAAGAAAAATGTATCCAGGTAAGAATTGTCCCTTGTTTTTCTAATATTTTTTCTTTGGGATGACTATAAAGGTATAGATTAGAGTAAAAATTTTGATTCTTATTATTTTATTTGCTTCTTATCTCACCTTAAAGTTGTTTACTCGAAAAATTTGTTCTGATCTACAAATTAATAAAAAGAGAATAAACTCTAAACTAATTGAAAAAAAGGTTTTGAGTTCAATCATATTATAGTTAAAAGAATAATAAGTTACGAATAAATAAAACAATTTCACAGCCATTCAGACATTGCATTCTCTTATAGACGATAAGAAATGTCTTGAATTTTGCTCTACAGTAGAAACACATAGAATACGTAGAAAGACATACCTATTGTAATGTCATTTGAGTTTAGGACAAAAAAGATTAAAACCATTGATTGAATATTAAGATTATTCAAAATTCAGACCTAAAGATAATAATTTATAATTGCGTCAGAAATTATCTTTGAATTTGTTGGTAATTAACATG
Source organism: Galumna lanceata (assembly GCA_034695685.1). Lineage (NCBI taxonomy): Eukaryota > Metazoa > Arthropoda > Arachnida > Sarcoptiformes > Galumnidae > Galumna > Galumna lanceata. The sequence goes on from JAQFZL010000072.1 coordinate 14,848, forward strand.
AATTGCATAACAACTTGTTTTCTTTCCGAATGTTTTCCTTTATTTTATTTAAAATTCAAAAAAGTCTACGAATGTTATACTTTTAGTATGTATTTTAAAATATTTGGGACTTAATTATGAATATTTCATTAATTATGAGTAATCGCAACAATTCAAACATTAATTCATTGATAATTTTTTTAAAGAAAAATCCGAATTTAAAATAGTCTTTAACTGATTGATAATAATTAGCCTTAAACTCATTGAACGGATCGCTAACAGAAAGAAGACATTTTTCGAGAAATTAGTTATAATTTTCGGTAGTTTTTGATCACAAGATAAAGATTTTCTCAATTTTGCGCTCTTTCTCACAGTTTCACAATATTTACAAATTTTAATTATATTCAATACTTAAGTCAAAGTTAAACCGAGGGATGAATCCGAGTGTGACTGACATGGAGTGCAAACCACGCAATAATATCAAGGAATAAAATTAAACATTTTTTAGTATAATAGGTATTTTATCGCCCGAACGCTGTATTGAATATTTATCGGTTCACAAAAATCACTAATAATTAAATCCAAGAGTGATATAAATCTCGAACTAAACGCTATTCTGATTCTATGGAAAGCCTGAGTTCAAAGTCCCGTCGATTCGTTTTTTTAGTGCTTTAATTCTAACACTGTTTAGTGTGAATGACCAAGGTAGATTTATCTAACATCAAGATCATGGCCATTTCTTTTTTATCACTATATACTTCCTAATTTGAAATTAATATAATTATTCAATTGAATCTTGGTTATTTTCACATTGAATTCTATTCACAAAAAAATAACAACAATAGAAACTTTTGTCAAAACATCTTAAAGTAAAGAACCGGTGAAAATGTTTTCCAATATTTTTTGATTTAAATATTTGATGTTAGTTTATATAAGAATAAATTAGCTTGCATATTCCAAATCTTAATGAATAATATTTCATTTTAAAGTTAATTTAATATTTGTTTTTATTCATTTATTGGCGAAAGTACTCTTAGAAAGAGTTGTCTTCAGTGCTATTGACTATTCATTACATAAGTTTAACTCAAACAGAGGTTTGTCTTCACATCAAAACGGATAAAAAAGTTTAGCTTAAAATTTATTGAAAATTTCATCGATAATCGAATCGATTAGAGAAATAAGAATTTTTTGAAGAAAAAAAGAGTGTTTTCAGTGAATTCACTTCAGAAAGACTTCAAATTTAATTTAAATCTAAGAAAAGTTTTCATCAATAAATTGATTTAATTCGGAAAAGACTTGTTTTTGTTTTGCAATTATCATAAATTGTGTCCAATTTATTAAAGTTTGAAAACATTTATTAAGCGAATCCTTCATTAAAATTAAAGTGAATTATAATTAATTCATTAAAGATGTTTTCGGATATAATTTCTCGGAGCGAATGAGACTTTTTCAGTAATCTATTTAATTAATGTCTGGCATAAAGTCGATAAAAATAAGAAATTAAAAGAAATTAAAAGAAGTAAAGATGAAGACATAAATAAAAAATTGTTTAACAACTTATGCGTAAAACTAGTTATTAATGAACGCTTAATGACTGCCATCATTCAAATAATATCACAAAATAATTTAATTGAACTCAACATTATTATTGTGAGTTAACTTGTTCAATCTTAATTAGGGATTCTCCAAAACGTGTAATTCTTTAATAATAATAATAGAAAATTAAGTTTTAAACTCTTACTTACGTTATAGCTATCAAAATCTCAGATCTAATATTGATTATATTATAGGTGAACAAGGATAAATTGACTCCTCCTCTTCTCCTAATAATCTTATATATGTCTTGAAAGGATCCCCTATTGGTATCATCACATCCTTTTCTCAAAGTGTCTTCTTTTTTATATTCAATTGAAAAGTGATTGAAATACAGTTCATTTAATGATGAGTTTTCTCTCAAATAAAAACCTAATTTTTCAATAAATTTCTTCCGCCAATAAATCCTTTCTATCGATAGATTCAAAGTTTTTTGACTTTTCTATTGTTTTTAAACTCTTTGTGTTTATTAAAGTATTTTTTTAAGAAGTATTTGAGGACAGATTGAAAGGAAAACCAGATTTAAAACTAAAAATATTAGTTCTTTGTTAAGGATTTCAATCCATTTATATTAAGTTTTATTTTTTTACTAAAATATATACGAAAATGTATTTTCAATTCTTTTTTTTTATGTTTTCGTTTGGACTTTTAAACGCAAACTATTAATAATTGGTTTGAGAAAATCAATAAAGTTTTATATCAAAGACATGAAGATATGAAGTGTTGATAAATAACTCTTGGAGTGAGTCTTAAGCGGCGAAAAAAACTAACGCCGAAAAAATGCTGAGATATGAATCTGTTATTTATTTTGTTGAAACCTCTAAAGAATGTTGAATTGGGTACCAAAAAGAGGCGAATCTTAACTAACAATTAATTTTTTCCGAAAGGATTCCCACAGATTAAAGACTCGTCAGTGAATAAGAGGGTTAAGATGAAAGTAAAGACTGGTTTATCTTAAGGCAAAATATTTCAATGCACTAATACTGTAATACCAGTCCTTTAACTAAATACTGGTGTCATAATCATTGAAATTATTATTGCATTCCGATCAGACAATTGACTTTTAAAGTGTACGCAAACCGTATTCTCTTCTTTCACTTATTTTTAATCTACTCTTCAATAGAAATACTAAGACTAGACTTGAATTCAATCACAACTTATTCTTCTGCTTATGTTTTATTAGTAGAGTATAAAAACTTCCTTTTGTTTGGTTATGATTTAACGTTTCAAAGAAAGCTCTTAAGTAGAGGTAAGTAAAGGTGTGCTGAAGTTTAGTGCAGTTTAGTCTCTCATCGCATATAAAACTACTCTAACTTAACACTAATTCAAGAGATTTTTCAAATTATTTCTAATGAAAACCTCATAAAATGACTCATTTGTAGACGCAATTCACTGTAAATTTGGGTTTAGAGAGTTAATAGAGAGTTGATCTCCACCCATAACTTGATGTCCTTGCTCATCTTAGCTCTTTAGGCTAAAGTTTGGTTAGGATTAATAGAGCAGCTCTTAGAAGATGTCATGTTTTGCCATTTCTTCGAACTCTCAATTGAATGCTTAAAAGAAATTCATAATTCATTGAATAAGTATTTCATTCAATGAATATTTTTATTGCATTTTCTTCTATTGTTTTTATAATAGGTTTCGAACACAACTTTAGCTTAAGATTTATTATAGAGACTAAGATTTAAATATTTCTCAATTATACTATTGTTTAATAAATCTTAAATGAGGCTAAAAATTCATAAAAATATTTCTATAATCTGTTGACAAATAGTATATACAATAAGAATGTATTCATTGGACCTCAAATCAAATCGATGTGATTATCATTTGTTTTAGTATCAGATATCAGACATCAATTCCTCATTTTTAGAATTTTGTCGAGACATGAATTCAAAGAAAAATTCAGTCTTTTCACAGACAGTCAACAGATATATTGAATTCCGGATCAAAAAATAAAAATTCTAATGAAATTAAAAGATTTAACGAAAATATAATTCTATCCGAATATATGGATAACAAAAAAAAAGTTTTCTCTTATGACCACATCCTTTAGCTTTTGCTTTATATCAAACAAAATAATTTTAACTCTTTTATATTTAATAGAGAGAAGGTTTTCATGAATTAATTAAATTCAGTTAAGTTCTCACTAATGCTAAATATATATTATTAATAGACATTCAATACTTTATTGACTCTTATTTTAGAATTATTTTTACGTGTTTTTCACATATTGTATGTCTTTATAAACACTTATTTTAGCATAAATTTCTAATAAAGTATTTAATCTGTTCTAATGTGTGATCTATTCATTTATATTCATTTTTCTAAGAAATTAGTGTTAATTAGTGTTGAAAAACGCAAAAATACCTTATTTGAGACGATTGAACTTTTCAAATAGACTCTGGGCAATCTACAATTGATCTTTCCTTAAGCGCTGATAAATTAAACTTAAAGACAATTAGTTTCACAAAAAGCTTTTTTTTCAATTTATTCAATGATATAGCAATCGATTGTTATGTAATACTAGTCTTTAAAGATATTTATTTGAATTTTTATTTGTTTATGAATAATAACTTTATTATTAGTGCGAATCTCTTAAGAACAGCATATAATCAGATCAGACCTTCAAAAAGACTAATTCAGATTCAAAACTATTGTATAATTAACTGATTTTTCTTCTTTTGGTTTTAAAAATAAAAACTACTGAACAGAGAATAACTGAGATATTAATAACGATAGAATTGCAACGAAAACATTGTTTCTAAAGTCTGATTATGTCTGAAATGAATTCATGTGAAAAACAATTCCTAAGGATTATAAAAATGACAGCAAAAGAAGTTTTTGACATTTTTTTCTCTCTTCTAAAAACTTAAATTATTAGAAAAATGAGACAAAGAGATAACATAAGACTAATAACAATTGTTTTGAGCGATAATAAAGTTTTATTCGTTTAATATGAAAATTTTGAGCTAATATTGAAAGTAAAGTATATTTTGTGATACATGAATGCTTTGAATGCCTTATGAATGCCTTACGTATATATGATTGCCTCAAATCGTTGCAAACTTTTTATATTCCAAATAACTATTTAACGATAGTATGAGAAACACAAAAATATAGAGAAAAGTGATTCTCCACTTCCTATTCAGTAGAGAAATATATATTTTGATGCCATAAAAAAGTAGAGAAAAGTATAGTTTAATATGTGTTTGCGATAAGCCGTGAATTCATGCGCACCGAATGCCAGCGAATCGCTGTTTTTGAGGCATTAAAATTCAAATCTTTTCTTATCCGAGTCTACAAAAGTCAGTAATGAGCCGACAAACTAGTGATAAGCCCTCTCTTCTAAAAATTGATGACTTATGGATATTAGGACCACAGACTGACATAACAACGACGAGCGTCGCCCCTATCGCCCCCTTATATCTACCTATCAATTGTCGTACCGACTAGTCGTTCACCAGTTTATCCAACTGTAAAGTGTGTGCTCTGAAGGAAAGGAGAAGATATAACACAAAAATATTTTATTCGGTTGCCTAACACTGTATATACACTTTTCATATAATATACACACATATATGATATATAAAAACTTAAGTTAAAAAATGGCATTTGATTGCAATGCGTTTCCTTTATGTAGAGCTTTATCTCTGAGTTACAAAATTTTAGTCAATTTGTTGTCAATGATGATGATGATGACGAGCCATTCCTATTCCAATACCCTGTGCTCTACTACTTCTCCCATTATTCAATAGAACTACAAAAAAAGTTCTAAAATATTCAGTTTATGTAATCGAGTAATAATTTGTTTCAATGGATAACTTTCAGTGCAATAAAAATAAGCCCAAAGCAAACCCTACTATGAAGTGAAGTCTCAACTAAAAAGACAAACATTTCAGTGATTTGGAAAATACCGAATAAAAAACATTATCTCAGACTAAGAGCTAAAGAAAAGTTTGTCTTCACTCTAAATCTTATCTATTCGGGTAAAGTTGATGGCACTGAATGGCCCTAAAATGTGTTATTAGTAATAACTTATTACCTGAAATGAAATTTCGCAAAAAATTGTTTCATATTTTAGAGTCATATTTCTAAATACATGTTTCAAATGTTATGATTGAATGCATTTCACAAACAGATGAGACTAACACTAGAGATAAACCACAACCGACACACAATTCATAATAATTTTCAATTAAATAACGGCTTAAGACTATTCAAAGAAAAAACTTTTTTGAAATTTAAGGGTTTTTTCAATAAATGCTCACAAAAAAAGTTATTAAGACTAGACTCTAAAAGGGAAACTCAAATGATATTAAAGGAAAATATTGAGAAAAACGGCATAAATTCATATAATATTAGTAATAAATGTCATTATATTAACTCAAATATGTCTCTAAATAAAAGGAGTGTTTAAACTTTTAGTGTTTTGCCAACAAATATATGAAATTTTCCTCAAATGTTCATATTTTGAAGGATTACTTCATTTGAATCGTCAAAAAGATATAAAATCGAAATATTTTATTATTAAACTGAAGTTAATTTCTTTATTTTCCTAAATAAAAGAGTTATCATTATCTGACTCCCAATCAAAGAAACACTTATTTTTCTAAAGCCATTCATTTTTAGATAAAATGTCCAATAAATTTGATATCAGATTCAAATGATTCCTTCAAACGAAGGCTAAACTCTAAGACATAGTTCACAGTTGTGTTAATCCATAAAATTGTAGGAAAAAAAACGGTGTTATCGAGTGATCGATCAAATATATAAAACTAAATTACGATCTGACAAATAGTTTATAAAACAAGTTATAAATCTATTATTAAAATAAAAATTAGAAAATAATAGTTAAGGCAATAGTAGTGCGCAAAACATGAAACACACCATAGAAACAAACCGTAGAAAAGTATCCTTGGAATATCTGATTGAAAAAAATCCCCTTAATTTCAACCATTCGAGAATCAAATCTATAAAATTCATTAGTTTTATCCTTTTAATCATTATTTTGTTTTCTTTATTTAAAAATAAAAATATTTTTGAGATTTAATTCAAATTGATTTAAACCAAAACACTTGAATAGTAATTATCAGTTCAAACAACTTGTGTTATGTTTAAAGAAATAGATTCGCAGCTAATTGTGAATTGAAACTCATTTAATGAGAGGTAAACGACGAAAAACAGTGAGGGGTCAGACATACACAGCCATACATGTGTAGGCTCTCAATCCAAACGAATTTTTCAATCGTTAAAAAACTATTTAAAGATAAGATAAAAGTTTGATATCTATTATAGATTCTATTGTCAGTGCCTTCAAAGCCTTCTTTGGACAAAATACCAGTTTTCGCACATTTTCGCGCACTAATCAGCGTTTGATCTTTTTTTGCAATAAAGTCAAAGAATTTTGTCTTTTATAAAATCTTTTAACAAATTATCGGTTCTAACAGAAAATAAAAACAAAAATATAAAATAGTGTTTAACGAACATCTCTGAGCTTTTCTTAATTTATCACAATTTCATCGCACAAATCATTGGTTAAATCAAAATATTCTTCCGGATTAGAGCTAAAATTCTTTTATACAAAATTTTAATCTGAAATTCGGACGTCCATCACATGAGACAATCAATTACTTAACTAAAAGCTTTTCATTTGATGCAAACATTAGTTTTTATGGGAAAAGATTTACTTCTATAATAATTGTAAAAAAATGCCAAAAACTTACCACAGTTTGAATGGATTCAAATTTTTCGGTCAAACAAAGGCTTGACTTTTCTATTGTTGTCAAATGAATTAATTTAGGAGAGTTTGACAATTGTTACCATCAAATAGTGAATGAAATCAATTGATAACTTTAAAGATAACTCAAAGTTAATTCATTGTTAATGAAATGAAAACGTTTGAAATGAATAGCATTTTGTAATAGATTTTGAAATAACCACTGAAAGGCAATACAAGTTTATTGTCAACAAATATTAGACTCAATTATTTTTTAAACCATTGAATGAATAATAAGATATTCGACTACTTATTAATGACCTCTAAGACAATGGCAATACACTGACCGGTAAACCACAAAACGTTTTTTTAGGTAATTAATTAAATGTTTTAAAGTTAACGTAACAAAGAAAAGCCAAGACTATTGTTTGAAGAATTGTTACACAAATCGTTTCAGATTTATCTCAATTATAAATGTTTGTGACTTTTAATCATAACTCGAAGCGTTTTCTTTGCTTTGAATATAACTTATATAAGAATTTTTGTATTTTGGATCAGAAAAAAAAGAATTTTTAGTTGAATTCAAAGATTAAGTTCTTGAATGTCTTTAAATGATATTATATTCAAATGACTGAACGCGAGTCAGTTCCGCATTATTCTGTCATCTGATCTCTTAGTTCTTACATTAGATAACAAATTATTTGATTTCTTATTGAATGTCTCTTCTGATAACTTTAGTTATAACTTATAATAAACTTATTTCAGTTATAATCTAAGATTTTATTCAAATATAACTATTATTTACTCATTTCATGAATATTTTCCAATAGTTTTTTCCAAATTATTAAACTTTATATCAATTGAATTATTCAAAAGTTAAATCTAATCGATGGAAAGTTTTTCAAAAATTTGTTTATTTAAGAATCGTTTTAATATATAAAAAAAAAGTAAAAAAATAGTCAATAGACTAAGAATTTGCAATCAAAAAGTCAATGGTTTTATGAGAACCCAGTTTTCAAAATAAAAATGATTTTCTGATTAAATTACTTTATTTTTATATTAACTCTATTTAAAAATATTTATTCAATAATATTTAGCCAAATCTTAAATAAAAATGAAATACCAATTAACTATTCATTTATTCCAGGAGTAGATAAAGTGAAACCTCCTAATAGTTTGACCTCTGAATAGTGAAAATCTCTGAATGATTAACGATTAACTCCTTTTGAGTCCCTTTCGCATTGAAACTCATGTTAATCAAACCTCTCTATAGTTAACAAAATTTCTAGTCCGAGGTATTCACTATTGAAAAGTTTCATAATATTTAGTAAGTATCTAAAGATGGGTCCAAAGCTTTGTCAAAACTAATTACTAGATTCAAATTCCTTAAAATAAGAATATTCTTTCTTAAGGAAAAAACGAGATTCATTGATATAATCCTTTGGTCATATCTCTGACTGATTTCTGAGGGTTTGAAAATATTAACTGAAAGTTAGAGTATAATTAATTATTAACTATTAATTAATAATTAAAAGTTTGAGGGAATTAACGATAATTCAATTGAGGAATAAAACAACAAATAAGTTAATCATTAATTTAAAACAAAATACAAAAAAAACGAAATAATAATCTAATACTCATTAAATTAATGTCAAAACAAATAAATAAAAAAAAGTTTCGATCAAACGATTAGATGCGATGATTGAGATTTTGAAGGGATTGCGAGTATTGAGCTCTGTTTGACGCAATGTCTTTCAGACCAAATTCTTCTGACTTTTTAAAGATTGTGGTCAATGTTTTGGAGGATATTGTCGTCAAATTTGGGTCCTCCCGATCAGTGAGTAGTGGAACCAAAGATTCAATTACTTGAAGTTCCAGCAAATGATTAAGCATTTGATATGAATTTATCTTGTCTACGATATGACTGATTGTCATCAAAACACTTCTTTTACAGAGAAAATCGTTAGAAAATAAAAGAGAATTAATAAGAGATTTTATATCGATTTCAACGATTAATTCAATCCAATCATCAAATTTATCGATTAATTCGAACAAAAGATATGCCGTTTCAGAGACTAATTGATTACTTTCAACATTAGATAATATTTGGTTTAATTTCTTAATCAAATCCGATTCAATGACAACACTTTTAAGAGAATTGATGTCATTAGTGCTCATTATTTTAACCAAAAGTTGCCAAAAGTAGAGAACAAAAAGTGAAATGTTTTCGTTGTCGTGATTTGACATCAAATTAGTTATCGACACAATTAGGTATCGATTTAGAAGAATCACTAATTGGGGCTCTCTTTCAATGATTATATTCAAAGTAGACAATGCGTTGGACACAATTTTCTTGTCTTTGAATTGAATTAATTTCCCCAAAAGTGGGTATAAGTCTTTGAAGAGATCGGATACGTTTAGTTCATTGATAGTCGACCGAAGAGATTGTGAGATGTGTTGGATTAATACCACTTTCTTCTCTGATATTCCTTTAGATTTGATTTTTTCGGTCGACATTCTCTGGTTTAACACTTGAGTTGTTTTAATGATTTCCATTAAAAAAATTAGATAATCATTACTTAAAGCTATTGTTAACAAACTTAAAGAAAATTGAGTCAGTGTTTGGACGACAACTACTGTTTTGGTCAACAATTCGACATCAAATGTATTGAAATTAACCAAAAGTGAAAGAATTAGATCACTCTTTATTATCTCTTCTTCCTTTTCTTCGATATTTATGGCAGATATTATGTATTCAATGACATCGAGTGCCACAACTTTCAGACGATTTGACACCTGTTGACGACTCACGAAATCACTCAAAGATTTGAAGAATTCGTGACAAATAAGTTCTTCGCAATTGATTTCATTATCTTTCAGATAGACTTTTGATAATTTAAAGTATTTCTTAGCCATAGATTCAGTCAAAAGTATTTTTCCGTTCAGATATTCAAACAAAAATTGCATACAATTAGAGTTTTGGTCACTATTTAGACCACAATCTATGTCTTCTTCAAAGTCGAAGACAAACCACTCGGAGTCAATTCTTCTGAATTCATTCATAAGTTTGAGTCTCTTTTCTTTGCGTAAATCGTTAAGACTTAACCGCTGATTGTTTTTGTCTTTTTGTCTAAAAAGTCTTCGCATTTGTTTTAAGCGATTTTCGATCAAAGAATCCATTTTTAAGACAATGAGTCGAAATCAATGGATTTAATGATTTAATTACAACTCTTGTGACAAATGAAATGACAGTAAAGGACTCATAATTAAGACTAAAATATTTTGAATGAAATCATCGATGAATGAAATGAAGAAATTGTTGTAAAACGAAATCATAAACCATTTGACTGATGACTGACTGACAGTTTGGTTACACTTTTGTCGCAAACCTTTTATAAAACATATTTGCATTCAATGCTTCCGGAAATAAGTGTTTCTTTACTTTTGCATCAATTTTTAGTTGACTTCAAAAAATAAATTAATGCAAAAAAAATATTTAAAACTTAAATTTAAATTAAAAGCAATTGGTTTGACATTAAAATGATTTTAATTGATGTCAAAAACACTACAAATGAAAGCAAATTTGAAATCATATTAATTGAGAAAATTGTTTATAACCGGAATCTGAATAAATGCTAACATTTTTGATGTCTCTTTTAATGAGTAATGAATTTAACTTTTAGTTAATCTCTGAGTCTAACCTATGAGTCCTGACAACTGATTTCCCAATTATTCAGTTT